>JASDQU010505994.1:36333-65822 GCA_032191745.1 Picea mariana | reverse complement strand
TATTAGTGTTACCAACATTGTGTCGACGAAAATGTCTTCGAGGGTTTGAAAACCAAAATATCAGCAACATCGAGGAAAAATATTGTCGATATTTTGGTTTTCGGACCCTCAACAACATTTTCGCCGACACGATGTTGGTAATACTAATAACTATATAAAAATTATAATTATAAAACAATATATATAGACACACACACACACTCTTCTCGATGCTCCTTTTTGTTAGTGTAGGTCTCGATCCGATGGATCCTTCATGCCCCTTTGGCGTAATTTAAGACAGGAAAAATGAGTGTTGTCTTGGGTCCCATTAATGGATTATGGCATCAATATTTCTCTCAATGAGGATACCACTTTTTTCTCAGTGATTAGTCTCAACAGAGTTGTTAGTATTTCTCAGGTTGGGAAGTCTTGGATCAGACGACATGATCGTTAAAAATAAATTATTTGGGCGGTTCAATATTGGATCACATTGTAGAGTTTTTAAGTGTGGAGGATTTTTTTGTATTAGATGAAGAGTTTGTTAGGTTGCAACGTTTAAAGTCGACATCTGATTTGGATTTTTTGGGATCGTTAGATCCCCCCTCAAATGTTAGATCCCAAGGCCCATAACCTCGATCAAGGTCCCATTCTCAATATGGATGGAGGTAGCACCAAAAACAACACCATCAAATTTCGTTCTGACAGTCTCTGGGATAAGGAGAAGGTGAAAGTTTTACAAGGATCAGAAACAAACCCTGCTCTGCATGCAAATAACTCGTCATCGAAGTCTAAACCAGAAGGTCCCAAAGGAGAAGCGATTCCCATTTTGTCGCCTTCTAGTCAAAAAATCAGGGAGTCAAGGAAAGGTAAGTGCTAGAAAGCACGTAAAGAGCACCATTGTATGGTGGTACTCCATCTTGATATTCTTTTCTGTGAATTGTTCCCGCAAAAAGTGGAACTTAATAGGAATATGTTTGGTCTTGGAATGCATCATTGGATTCTTGGAGATGCTTATAATAGTGGTGTTATCATATATTATTGGAATATGATAATCATATATCACTTGTATGTCTTACAGGGTTTGCTTCATCCATAGAATCTGAGTACAACATGTTGTTGCTGTGATATATTCTGCTTCTGTTGTGGCTAAGGGTATTGAATATTTCTTCTTGCTCAACGAGGACATTAAGTAGTGACCTAAGTGGAAATATGCAACACTTGTACTTCTTCTGTCATCAATACTTCCTGCCCAATCTGCATCCATGTAGGCAACCATAGTTAACTCATTTCCTTTCGAATATCATAGACCAAAATATGTTGTTCCTTTAAGATATTTGAAGATCCTTTTCACTGCTAGTACATGGGTTTCCTTTGGTGCCACTTGAAATATTGCGACCTGTCCAACTGCTTGGATTACATCTGGTCTTGAAGTTATCACATAGAGTAGACTACCAATCATTGATCTGTAGAGTTTTTGATTTGCTTCTTTAGATTCATCATCTTTGCTCAACTTGTAACCAATAATCATAGGAGTACTCATATGTTTATAGTCTTTCATTTTGAAATTCTTTAACATTTCCTTGATGTACTTGGTTTGGGAAATGAAAATGCCTTCATCTAGCTGAGATATTTTGAGTTCTAAGAAGAAATTCAACTCCCCAAGTAGGAAAATTTCAAATTCATTATGCATATCCTTGGCGAACTTCTAGCTCTATCTATCGTCATCACTTCCAAATATGATGTCATCAACATACACTTCAATAATAATCATACTGCCTTGATCCACTTTTATGTAGAGGTTACTATTTTCATTTCCCCTTATAAAACCTTGTTGTTGTAAGTACCTGTCCAATCTTGAGTACCAAGCTCTCGGAGCTTGCTTAAGTCCATAAAGATATTTCTTCAATCTACAAACACAATCTTCCTTTTATGATAGTAGAAACCATTATGGTTGTTCTTTTTATACTTCTTCTTCTAATTCTCTATTTAGAAAAGCCGATTTTACATCCCTCTGATACACTTTGATCCTTTTGGAGCATGCATAAGCCAAGTACATTCTGATTGCTTCCATTCTGGCCACATGAAAAAAGGTATCTTCCAAATCTATTCCTTCAACTTGAGCATATCCTTTGCACACTAGTCTTGATTTGTTTTTGGTTACCTGTCCATGTTCGTTTAGCTTGTTTCTGAAGAACAATTTTGTCCTTTGGTCTTGGAAAGACTCCACTTATCATCTTGAACATAGGATTTCTTCAGTGGAGAAGACCAACGAAGAGATCACACAAAAATCGAAACAACTGCATGTGAACATTGTTGCAACTTCATCCGCTAGAGCGCATGAGCATGGATTGCGTACATAGGACTAGTATATAGTTATGGTCGTTTCTGAAAAATTTCTCCAAGTCTAGCCCACTTTCAGATAGGTTTCTCCCTAGATCCCTAAATATATCACCCTAATAGCACCTTCGCAGTGAATTGAGCTCATTGATGATGCCCGGTCACAACTAGTAGCAAGGATCAACAACCTTCAAAAAGATATGCAGGAAATTAAGTTGAAGGAAAATGAGCAGCCCCGGGAAATGATGCAGAAGATCACATAGGAAGTCGTGGAGGGAAATCTCATCCGGTCCTCTCTTCATGCCCATGTAGATGAATGTCACTAAGTCTTTGACATGGTCAACGACTAGGTCAGCTTTTTGGAGTGGCAAAGTAATCCAATCAAAGAGTTGTGCACACATATCAACTAGATGAATGTGGAATCCTAATCCATCACTAAGCCAGTCAAATAAGCAGCCAAATTTTTATAGATTCAGGTTGAAGACGAAATACTGGATTTGATGTATGAGTCTACTCGAGCTGCTAAGAAAGAGATTAGAAAATTCTAACCTATGGTGCAAGTTGAGTATGTCCAGATGCAACAAATTGATTTCATTGCAAACACTGAATGGAATACACTACTAGCTACTAAGCCCGAGGAGCCTAATGTGACAACCACATAGGAGTTTGTTGTAGGAGCGTTGATATTAGCAAGAAAATGGTAGGACCGCATGGAGCACTACGAAAATTTATGCCAGCAGACCCTCAAAATTGTACCAAAGTTAGGCCCTCCATTTGCAGAAGGCGATGGGAAAGCAATGGAAGGTTGACTTGATACAAGTCAACGATTGTGGTCGGGGCTTGTTGGGCCCTCTGTTTTTAGAAGTGTACATTTTTGCGAAAATGCCAAAGTTTTTAGGAAAGAAACGCATGACCATTTGTTAAAGGAACAGTAGAGAAAATTAGTTAGAAGAGATAAAAACTAACCGAAATCCTAACAATAGTGGAGATAACAAAAATCACCGTGCACCAGCTGGATAAGTAATTATAAAAGTGGTAAAAGCACTAGATGCCAGTGGAAAAAGGCCAGAAAAGTAGCAGAACAAGAAGTCTAAGAACTGACCAAGAGAAATGTATAAAGAGGAAGGCAGTACAATGAGGAAAAAGGTTACATAGGTTAACATAGTTGGTGAATGAGGATACAGGAGAGATACTCAAGTTTTGTTGTTGGTTGGGTTGGGATCTAGTAATGACTGTAATGATATTATTGTAATGGGTTTTGGGGATTATATTGTGTTGCACAATAGGGTAGAGTCTGTAATGGATACCTGGGAATATATTCCACTGCATAAGCCATTGTATGAGAGATGTATCTATTGTATGACAATTTTGAGACAATGATAATATAAAACATAGTGATGCATTTTCTTGACTCACTTCACCACACACATCTCTGCTGCGCTTCGGGTGAGACCTCCTTCTCTTTCAGAAGGTTGAATATGTCAGCGCTTCTAGACTACAGTGGTATCCTTTGTTGGTAACCTCTAAGAACCCTGGTCTCGATTTTGTGCCAACAAGGGTTATTTACCCCCAACAAAGTACTTGGAATGATATATGAAGTCATGGAACACAACATATAAGATATTATACCAATAATTATTGCTTGAGTGGAATCAAACACCTAGATGGGTGTTATCTTTCAATTGAATGGAGAATAGTCAAACAACATGACATGAATGTGATAAAACAATGCAACGAGATCATCACAATGAAATAACACAGGGAAAGCCCGTCAAGGGTAGATTGAGTGGATGGGAGTGTTAATGTCTCCCACCTTGGTTCAAATCGTGGATAACTTGTTTGATGTGCATTGTAGGTGGTTATATTGGGTCATGGGTTATAGAGGCAACAATGCAATGTGATCCCTAGTGGCATGGATGATTTATGTTCTAGTTATCAATTCCCCTATTACTATAAAAAAATTACTACTATATAATAATTGACAGTGTAATATTGGAAGCATTAGTACACTTACATTTGCAGATCAAATGAAAATAATACAAAGTAGTGCTAATGTGTGGCTACTTAATAAATTAAGCAAATAATCGCTAACACTTTTGTCTATTTGCAAACTTAGCAATAACCCAAATATCAAACAATCAACATAATATCAAAATAAAGTCCAAAGAAATATGTAATTATTATGTCCTATTCTCAATAACAGTTGTTACACAATTGGGTAAAGATTGAAATTCTATGAAGTAGCAATATGTCTTGAGTCATGCCAACAATATAGTTGTGGACCCCAGTCATGCAAAAGGTACATGCATACAAATTTACCTACTCTATATAAGGCTCTCTTAGCTCTTAGCTAGAGTCATCTTTGAAGATCAAAGACAACAAATTGGTCCTAGTATCTAATAGCATTCAACGAAGAAATACAAGAATTTTCAAATTGCACATGAAACCCTTACATTTCCTCCTTATGGATGAAATTAACAAATCAAAACATGCTTGAATCTCACACCTCTACTAAGGAGCATGTTGAGGGGGATGGATTCCCAATGCTCAATAGTAGGGATCAAATACAAGGATGATGCGTAATTATAATCCCCCTTGTTTGGTGTGGAATGATCCTTTGGGTTATGGTTTGACAATCGTTCAATGAGCTTTAATAGTTTGTTTATATTTATTTTTTTCTATGTTTAGTTTTCCTTTTATGGTTCTTTTATTTTTATGAGTGTAGAAAGAAAATGATCTAATAATTGAAGGAAATCCTGTGCTAAAGTATAACCTATAACCACAATCAATAAAACCTATATGAGGCTATAGACACTTGAAGAAATAATTTTATTCATAGGTTTTTGATCAAATAAGATTCACGAAAGAACTAATTTGATCAACATAAAGAAATAAATTTAAAACATGCGATACACTAATAATTCTATAACATCTCAAATACCGGTACCAAAAATCATTCAATGAATATTCTAGAGATTCATTAAAACACTAAGAATAGTCTTAATTGTGTTTGAAATTGTTACTAGAAACACCCGACATATTAAGTTGCTCGCAGAATAATCCAAAATGCAAGAAAATGACACAGGAATTTAGTAAAACACCTTGGCTCATACAAAGCTTTTGAATTATTCTTCAAAATAGTTCTTATCTACAATAGTCCATAATTTATTTTACAATTCACCAACCCCTTTACAAGAGGTCGATGTCTCTATTTATTGAACTTTTAGGTGACTAAAATAGTAAATTCAAAATAAGACAAAACTGAAAATAACCAAACAAAATTTATGTGTCAAGACAACTCATGCGAACTCGATGACTTGTTGGTTGCATGCTTGCCATCATAGGAATCCTGTTGTGCAAATAATTCATTGGACGCATGCATGTATGGGAAATTGCATTGATCCATAAAAAATTGAAGGTTTTTTTTCTTTCTTTGAAGTGTTGAGTTTACTTCTTTATTTATGAAGTCAACCCCTCTAGTCTATCGACTATCTTGAATTTAGTGACCAAAAACTTCTGCAAGTAGGCCATGTTCTACTACGTATATATCTTTGATGTCATGTTCATGTTTCTAGGAATTTTTTGAGAATTCTGACATCACTTCTTCAAACCCCCAAAAATCCTCTAGTGACCAAAACTCGACAACTAGAGATCAACCATTGTTCAATTGATGTTTTCCAAATATATGCAACAGACTGACAATTTTTCCTCCATTCGAATCTTTGGCTCAATGGATAATTCATCCAATATTTAGCAACTTCTTGCATCTTAGATATGCTATCATCCAGCATAACTCATATGCCATGGTTTTCCGTGCCTCGAGATTTCTATATCTCTTTGATATATTCAATTTGATCTATGGCCTTAACTTCTTTTTTGCTCCATTTGAGAACTTCTTTGTGTGCTATAGAGAATAGTAACATATCTTCTTGACATTATGCTACCTTCTACAAAAATGTGTCTCTTACTAGCTTATACTTGGCATGTTCTTCTAATATATCTCCCTTAAAATTGGATACCACCTTTGTGTCTTCCTTGTAATAATGTACCTGATGTGTGAGGGATTCTAATTCCTTCTGCATACCCTCCACTTATATTTCCTTTGTTTTAACCCTATCAATAGTGGCATGTGATATGGATACTCCAACATTTAATAGCTCACTCAATTTGTCCATTTTAGCATCGAACAAGGTTTATGCATATGTACACAACTGGGCATTGTCTACACTATTTTTTTGTTTTCTGTGTGTCCTCTTAATAATGTATTTCCTTTTGCGGTCATAGGAAATGGAATCTATGTCATCCACCTCATATATTGGCTTGGGAATTGGTTTATCCCCTAAAGAAAAAATATTGTCCAAGCTATCTGAGGTATGAAAATGCTCCATAGTAGGTTCTTTGCCTTTGTCCATTTCCCGAGCCTTCTCCACAATTGGTTCTTTACCTTTTTCCACTGCTTGAGATTTCTCTACAACTAGTTCTTTGCCTTTGTCCATTGCTTGAGACTTCTCCAAAACTAGTTCTTTTCCTTTGTTCACCTTCTGGGCCTTACCTAACGCTTCATCATGTGCTGATGTTGGAGAATCTCTTTGCTATTGGTTCTCACCAGGATCCTGTGTCATTGAAGGTGCAATAGTTTTCTCAGTCAGGGTTGGAGTGTGTATTTGAGTTTCATTGGATTCTTCTAGTCATATTCTTGAGTTATACTATCCCCCTTCATATTTCTCAATGGTCTGATTTTTAGTGGGCTCTTGGGTTGGTCTTTCAGTGCTAGGATTAGCTTCATTCTCTATGGGAACCTTTTCTTTCACCATTTCCTCCTCTTCTTATTGATTCAAATCAATTATGACTTGAGGATAAGTCTTAGTAAGATGGGAGTCTGTTGGTTGATCAGTAGGTTGTTGTGATTCCTTCTGTTCTTCTTCTTATTTTCTCAACAATTCTTGTGTTGCCCTATTTTTCTCTTCCAAATATTGCTTTCTCCTTTATTAACTCTTTTTTTTTTGTTGTGTTTCCAAGTATTTTCTTCTCTTCTCCACTTCTACCTCTCTTCTTTTTCTTTACATCTCTTCTTAAGAAACATCCTCATCATGCTTCCTTTGTAATTCTTCTTTGATCTTCTATTGAATCTCTTATTCTTGGAGTTCTTTGTTTTGATATTCTTGGATGGCTAGACACTCTCCTTATTCTTTCATCTATATCTCTTTATCTATTATAGATTTTTTTTCTTCCAGGATATTGGTGGTGGTTCCTTGGGTTATTTCCTCGATATTTTCACTAAGAGATAAGTTTTTGAAAATTGTGAGACTAAGGGTGGCCTTCCTCTCCAACAATTGGGACCAGTTATGTGCATCCTCAATGAATACTTCTTCTTTCCATTTTTCATGAGCATATGGCCAGTTGTAGCCAACTTTCTTAGCACGTTTGAGAACCAAACCCTTGGGGTTATGTATCCTATATGTTCTAGTGTCAAACCTGTATTCCATATGAATTAAACCTTCCTTATTAGATTGTGTAGTATCCTTAACAAATTAGTATATGACCTAAAAACCATAGGGAATTAAATCCATATTCTTATCCTTATCAAAGAGGCACTAAATCCTTGAAGAATAGTTTGATGGAATATTTTCCCAAGAACTATCTTATTAGGAACATATGTAGGTAGAAGGTGAAGGGAACCAATAACACCAAATATCTTGAGATATGTATGTTTCTCTTCTATGCATCAATTACCAATGTGTGAGCAGACTTTTTTTGCCTATTTGGATATCCTCAAACACTCTTGGCGAAAAATAATAACATATAGACGAGTCAAGAGTAAGTCGTAGATCATGGCATAAGATCTTTTGTATTTGTTTTCCCATAACAAGTTGAAGTAAACATGAACATGGGCCTTTGAAACATGCCAACTAAGGTTCAATTCAACAAAGGCATTTCTGACACATATTGCATCCAACAAGTAGGAAGTTATTGATCTACATTTGTTGATCGACATTGGTACATACATATACATCCTTAGTCTTATTCCTTTTCTTCCCATGTTCCTTGTATATTCTTTACTTATTCATTTTTCTCTTTGAAATGCGGGTTGTGTATCGGGTTACCATCAAGTCCGTAGGTCCTCAAACCCAAAAAATTGCAACTCTATACTTAGTCACTTTTCAAAAATCCAACTCTATGTGTTGCGGGAGTCCCGTTGCAGGAGACCAATCCATCCCTGTCCCATGAATACTCATGTCCCACAACCTGCAGATGCACAACACTCAAAATGAACCTTTCTACTTCTGCATCATGTAAATTACACTACTTGCCTTTTTATACTTAGCCAATTTTCTTGAATGCAAATACAGGGCAACCTTCCTCTCCATTTACTTTTTTCCCAGATTCCCATGTCCCGCAACCCGCAATCCTATGTCCTCCAAAATGACCCATCCACTTCTATGAACCGCATAACCACCATTTTTATTTTATTTTACCATTGTGGATGTGAGAGTTCTTCGCTCTTTTCTTTTTGATTCTACATGCCTATGTCCCACATCTCGTAATCCCACACTCATCATATTTCACTTTCCATTTCCCACTTTGCATCTCCATCACATCACTGTTCTCGATGGCATTAACTTCCCCCCCAGCACGTCATCTGCCACTTGTGTTAACCTAAATATTGTTATTAAGTGGCGACGATTTTGTATATCTTTGTAATAAATTCTAAATCTTATTGTGCAAGCTAGAAACTTTGAAATAAGAGCTATGGTGGTCAATAATCAAGGAAATACATGGTAAATTTAATAAAGAGTTAAGTCTCCATGCTGTAAAAAAGGTTATATCGACAGGATTTCCACCTATTCATAAAACCAAATCAATGTAAATACATTTCAAGTAGAATAAATGACTTGTATTCTGGAGACACACTTAACACTTTTGGATGAAAAGATTACCGGTTCCAGTGGTTGCAAGATTATAAGTGGTATTTGTCTCTTTCCCCGCAAAGAAGGAAATAAACAAAGTTTGGAGTTTGGGCATAACGTTGTCCATATGTGTGTCTAAGGTGATAGACTTCAAATAATTGGTTCTCTGGTGCATAGATAAGTTCGACATTGAATCCCTCAGTGTTCAGGAGAATGTTGCAACTATGAAACCCCGCCATGCAATTTAAGAACGAGAAAGAAGACAAATTTCTGAAGGAACACCAAGGAGGAGAAGAGGCCCTCTAAATATATCTTGACAGTCCGATAGTTGATAATGATTCCAGTAGGGTTGAGGTAATATATTTGAAATACACAGAATTTTCATGGCTTTTTTTCTGAAATATTGGACTGGAGTACATGATCTCTATGCCCCACATTTTTTATATTCTTCACTTTGTTTTTTTTGAAGACACCCTGATTGACTGGGCCATAATAATTTCAAATGAGATAACATTTCAGCTGGGTGGTTTAAGAAAAAATAGAAAATTTTATATGACTTCTTATTTGGTCTATGCTATAGCCTACTATCACATATTCAAATACTTTCACAAGGAAAGAAGTGTTGATTTCAAGGTGGAACCTATTGATATTATGGTAGCTGCGGGAGGTATTTACCTCCACGTGTGAACTTGACGAGAATATAAGACTCCAAGAAGCAAGAGAAACCCTAATGAGTTGGCTAATAACCCTAGAAGACTTGTCGGCTCAAGAAGATAATATGTATTAGGTTATTAGCCTCCAAGAGAAGAAGTTGGCCAGAAGAATTAATATATACTGAACAGACAAGTACCCAGAAGGAGAAGTCAGCCCCAGTAAGTCTGCTAGAACCACTATAAATACAGGGCGCCAGTCTCTCATTTGACACATCTCAACAGTTGCAGAGAGCTAGTTCTGCGCAATGCAGTTGCAGTCTTGTGCGCAGGTTTGGAGGAGAGCTGCTGGTGCAGCTGCTGCAACTAGCAGCTACGTTTTGGCTTGGACTATCTCTTGGCTAGGGTTTGGAACATCTGATCAGCCTTTGTTGATGCGCTATCCTTGGGGAAAGGTGCGATACCCTTTGTATGGCTATCTAGCCTAGGGTTTGCTTCCAGAATGATTCTCTGTCAAGATTAAGGTGCTCGGAGGGTGGCTTCGGCCTATGGTTGGGTGACAAGGGTATTGTCAATGGTAAAACGAGCACACATCCTTCATATTCTAACAGAACCAACTTCTGTTTGGTACTCGACTTTATGGAGACACAAATCCCAATACAATTTCTATGCAGTCCAAAATGTTTTTAGGTCTGTTGTCAAATATTACATTTTGGTCCTACTACATCAAGACTGTCATTAGAGGCCGCCTCCTTTCTCACCGAGAAAGGATTTTTTGAAACTTTGGAGGATTTCAATTTTTTGAGACTATTTGGTTTCCAGGGGAAACCATTTTTTCTCCCCTTTTATGTGTCTGATAGACTCCTTGTCATCAAAGTGTGCAGATAGTATAAATACTAGGAGCACTTTTTCAATGAAAAAAGAAAGAAACAATTCATACCACTGCCATGGAGGATTGGGGAAATAAATGTCAATCATATTTCCCACTTAGATGAATTTGTTGGTAAATTAGATCAACTTGGTTTAAAGGAAGCTCAATGCATCAAGGGTTTTGACCCGAAAAACTTATTTTCTGCACACATCCCTATTTGGATACTCTTGATAATTTTGTAAGTCTAAACAGTTCAAAGAAGGAGGAGGAGAAAACCAAAATCTCCATGAGGCCTCTATTGAAGAAGATCTAAATGAATTTGAAGAGATGGAAAACACTAATGAGTGCTACAGAAAGAAGGGCAGAGAGGAAACATATAAGAACCCTAATTCACCCAATATTTCACAGAGAGGTACTTCTACAAAAACAAAACCTAGAAGTAGTGGTCTAGAACCAAGAAGAACATCTGCTAAAAATTCATATTACGGTGGTGATAAAGACCCTACAAAGAAAAATTTGGAAAATCTCATGTTGTACACACTTCCATTAAAACAAAGAGAGAAACAAAAAAACATGACTGGATGTACCTGAAATTGAGGAAATCCCCCGAACCATGGAAGTAGATGAAGTGATAGAAGAACCCAGCTAGTCAAATAAATATTGATGAAAACTAGAGAAATTGTTGAGGCTCTGGCTTCCCAAGAGATAGATATATTTGAATAAGAGTCTATCACACTTCACCACATAACCTACCATAAGAATTCTAATAAATTGTTAATAAAAAAAGTGAATATTAAAAATAAGAAAGTTGCTTAAAAATGGAAATTAAAAATTGATTTTCAGGGGTTTTCACCCTCAAAAATCGGGAAATTTCATGAGGCAACTAGGGAAGCACTAAAGGAATCTATTTTTGATATTGAGAAAGAAAATTGTTTTTGAAAGGAAAGATAAAGAAATTGGGGAAAGCGCCCCCAGGGTGTAGGGAAATCGGTGATGGAGTGTGTTGTTAAGGCACTCGATTATGTGAAGTCACTAGTTTGTAACCTCGACTTACAATGTGTGTCGCGTATGGGGCATCATGGGCACACTTGGATTTTATAGTGGTAGTAATCGAATAACATGACCCCGTGTCACACAAGTATTTTCCCGACTAGTTGTTGATTCTGTTAGTCACAAAAAAAAAAGATTTGGAGAAAGCTCTAATTCCAAAACCATTATTTGTTGAACCTTTAGTTACAATTTAGCCAATACTTACCCTCAAAGATGTCCTAAAAGCAATTATAAATTGAGGGGTTCATCTAGTTTATTGTTTACTATAAGAAAATATGTCAGAGATGGTATCTAGAAGAGAATAGACCTAATCCTTGAAGTATGGGAATTAACACAGTGTCCAACCAACTTCTCAACAAGGATTATACACTTTAGGGAATATCTCCAAAAAGACTTAGAAAATGATGAAGGTTTTTACAAAGAATCCATGGGAATGTTTGTAGCAAAATTTTCAAGCCTAAGAAAAACCCATAGAATATAATAAAACCTTCCCTCCAGTATTTGAATGAAACAAATTAACGCTTGTTGGTTGAAAATGATTAAATTTTTAAGAGAATTGTTGTCTGAGTTGGATGTTGTTAAAATTAAGAGAGGTGACATATTTCTAAAACTTTTTGATCTTACAAAAGAATTAGTTGGCCCTAATTTGTTAATGGATACCATACTTATGTCTAAGAATAAACTATTAGAGGAACTATAAGCATTAAAATTTGCATGGGAAAATCAATTTAGTGACTCGGTTGAATTCTCCGAAGAAGTAGAGAGGTGGATTGTCCAATACATAAACAAAAATGATGACATTGAGGAAACGTTGCACCAATTAAGCATTGATTTAAGAGGATTGGAGGATGAATTGTTGGAAATAAAAAAAAGCATGAAATAATGATTTCTTGCATGAGGGAGTATATAGAAGAATGGTTAACAAAAGAATTAGTTAACATAAATGAGACAGATCAACAAGCAAATAAAAATGTTAAAAAATTTACATCGCACTAAGTCGAGTAGTAACCTTATTCTATCCCTCACCATTTTTTTTCTTCAGTCAATTTTCAGTTTTCCTTTTCTACTCCCAACAAACTATAAAACCTAAGGCTGACCCCTAACTATTTTATTTTGTCTTCCAGGTCTCTCTTTCATTTTATGGTCCATGGGATCCCCATCCTATTCCTCTTTCAAGGACAAATACAATTTATTTTATTTGTAACCCCATACATTACTTCTTATTTATTTAAGACATCTATTGTTTTTTGAGGTTCCTACAGAACTATTTTGGGACATAAAATTATTGATTTCTCAAGACTTTAATTTTAAGCATGATATTTCAGATGTGTGTCTATCAAAATCTTCTTTGGATATAATATAATGATCATTTAGATTTATCTTTTATATTTGGTCCATACTTTCCTTTCCCTTTGCTAAATATTTTGTTCTACTTTGATGAATGTTGTTATGGAAATGTCGTCCTATTTTAATGCATACTCTTTTGGTTCACAAATCTTGTAACATAGTGTAAGTATTTGTTTTCTATACGATACATGGTCCCTTCTCAAGTATTATTTGCATGTGAATATTTATTTCAAGAATAAGACTGATCCTCTCTGAGGGAGTTTATTTGTTATTGCATGTTATTTGAAATAGAGGAGTACCACTTCTTTAAAATGTAGATGGATTTATCCTCATGATATTGGCTTAAAGAACATAAGATATTCTTTTAGATCAACATTTTTGGAGACCATACTGGGGAACTAAACAAAAGGCTGGTTTTGTAGATAATTTTTTTTAATGACTCTACCTAAACCCAAACAACCCAAAATACAAATTGGAATAAGAGATGAAATAAGTATCTTGTACCAGTTGTATGACCTCACAATAACAAAATCAAGGAGTCATGAAGAACTTGAAATAACTTGGGAAGTTCTTTCCCAAGAGGAAGAAAGAGAAATATCCTTAAGACAAGGAAGACAACCGTAAATATTGGAAAAGCTGGAATCATGGAAGGGTTCATTAACAAGAAGTAAAAGTAAGAATCTTGTGATTCACAAAGTTGACCAAAGTTCAAGATTTGAAATAATTGATATAGTAATCATGGGTGACTGATAATAACAAAGAATAGAAATATCTAATGAATAAAGAGAAAGAAATGACAGAAAAAGAAACCCAAGAAGAAGAGTTAGATCTATCCCACTCAATTTACATGAAGAACACCATACATTACCAACCTTGCATCAAACATTTTTACCTTTCTTTTCAGGTGATGGGATTATGGATCCAAAAAGACACATGGATAAGTTTCTAAGTGTTTTTAATATTCATTTGATTGAACATGATGATGTAATGGTTAGAGTCTTTCTACAAACTTTGATAGGTCCATCCTATGAATGGTATTTTTCCCTCCCAGTTCAATCAATTGGTTCATTTGATGATTTATAAAATATGTTCATGACTAGGTATGCATAGCCTATTGCATATCATACCTTGCTTACTCAATTTACCCAAATCCATCTCCAAAAGGGGGAATGAATCAAGGATTTTAATTTGCGATTCTTTAAGACCTTGAACCAAATCCCATAAGGGTAACACCCAAATGATCCCACCATATTCGAATGTTATAATAATGATATGCCTTAAAATGTGAATTATGCAATAAGAGATTCACAAATATATAAATTTTTTTTTTCCATGAATTTTTTTTTTCACAATTTTATATATAGTATAAAATATTTTACAGCGCGAAGCCACATAGAGAAGATTTCAGCAATCAGTAGCAACGGTCAAGTCTGCCACCCACTCCGAAACGATCATTACAAGAGTTACTATAGCTGTTCAGAAGCTGGGCAGGAAACAACTATATATGGTTTAACCATAACGGATGACCAATGTCAAAACAGAGGACATGAATCACAACCCCAATGATCCTATTACAAAAAAGATACATAGGAGATTGTCCATATCCAGTGATCTGATCCTTGAATACAGAGTAGGAAACGAGCAAAAAACATCAAGAAGAAGTATAGCTACAACCATATTCTATTTAAATAACAGTCAAAACTATCAGAAAGATGAGTGACAACAGAAAATGATTCAGAAGATGCTGTAGGTTGAGATCTGACTCTCGATCCCACTGTCACTGTGGAAGATCAATAAACTACCAGCCTCCTCCTTTAGCGCTCTCTTTGAGAGAGCATCAACTTCACGGTTGTATATTCTGGGAAAATGCTAAAATCTGATGTTTGTGAAGCCTTTGGCAAGATCCAATGTTTTTTGTTTCCAGGAATCAACATGGATCGCGCGGAGCTTGGATTTTTGGGAAATCCAGTCTATGATGACCTTTGAGTCACCCTAGACAAGCAAGTGATTGATGGACCAACCGGAAGCAAGTAAAAGGGAAACCCAAAGCCCCATGAGCTCCGCTTTTGTGTTTGTTCCCGGACCACAATTGAGAATCCACTTTGTGATTCTTGACTGATGGGCTCTGAAGAAACCTCCAGCCCCGCAGCAGGAACCATTGGCTTGGGCAGCTCCATCAAAGCATGCCAAAGTGAAACCTTCTGGCAGACTCAGGTCAATCTCTTTAAGAAAATAATGCTTTATAGAAGACAGCTGCCAGGAAAAAGATGCTAAGACCCTGTGGAATACAGCCAGTGTAGATGGAGACCTGTCTTCAAACAATGCTTTATTGCGCTCAGTCCATATATTCCAGCAGGTGTGAACTGCCAAGGAAATCGGCAAAGATTTGTTTAATTGCCAGGAGGAGAAACAGTCGGTGATAGTATCCCCGCTCCAAGAAAATGGAAGATTTAATTGCTTTAGTAGTCTGCTCCAAACGTCCTTAGTAAACTCACAGTGGATCAGTAAATGTTGAATGTCTTCCTGTGCTCTTCGACAGAGGGAGCAAAAATCGGGACCTTCCCATCCTTTCCGGCGAAGGGAATCCCAAGTTAATATTCGCTGCATTCCAGCCAGCCAAACAAAAAGTTTGTGCTTTAGTGGAACCCTCCACTTCCAAACCTGTGATCGCCAAGACAAATCCAGGGCAAGATTTTGTATATTCAGAAGTGCTTCATAAATATTCTTTACCGATGGGATGCCAGATGCATCTCCACCTATCCACAATAGTGTATCAGGTTCATCATTGAGGGATATACTAGCGCACTTAAGATCAAAGATAAATTGTTTCCAATCCATTGCTCTTCGCCCACTGAGAGACAATTCCCTAACACTCAGCCAATGATCCGGAAGATTGGAGGATCTAGTCGGTAGATTGATTTGTGCAAGGTAAAGTAAATTTAGGGAAGTGAGCTTCGAACACAAATCCGGATGAAGAAGCGATCTGTCCTCCAGACCAACAATCATGTCTCTGCCAGTTTTGATCTCAGTACCTGTGCTCGGCTTCCATCTTAGCCAATGGAGGATGATGGGAGAGGATACGACCAGGCCCTTCCAGAAAGGGGAGGCGCTCTTTTGTTGAAGCGATTTCTTACGAAGCCAGTCACAGAGTTTCACTGAGCCGAGGTATTTATCCACGATAATATTGTGCCAAATGCTGTCGAGTGTAAGAGCTCTCCAAAAGGAGCTGGCCAGGAGGGCAGTATTGAAAGTGTGTAAATTTTTCAGGCCCCATCCACCTGCCTTTTTGGGCCTAGCCAAGATCTCCCAGCTACAGAGGTGAAAACTATGCTTATTCTCGTGTCCATTCCACAAAAAATTGGTAGAAAGTCTCCGGAGTGTGTTGATAATCTTTCTTGGAATCTTCTCCAATGTCATCCAGTAAACCGCCAGTCCTTCTAACACAGAATTTAACAGTATGAAACGGCCACCAAGTGATAACCATTTATTACACCAGCCTCCTATTTTCTTTTCAAAAATTTTTACTAGCCACAGCCAATCATCTGGGGTAGAAGCTCCAATCTTCAGCTAGAATCCGAGGTACCTCAAGCCTTCTCTTAGATCAATAAATGTGTATGGAATGGCTCGCTTGAATATATTTAACTCTGGCTCCGAGAGTCCCCAGTAGTGAACATAAGATTTTGTAAGATTAATAGAAAGACCTGAAGCTGAACATAAGCGAGAAAGAACCTCCTGAATGACAGACCACTCTGCTAAGTCAGCTTTCGACATGAGAAGGAGGTCGTCGACAAACATAAGGTGTACTATGCTTATGAGCTTAGAAACTTTGATGCCGGTGATTTTGTGTTCGGAGAAGCTTTTTTTGAGAAGGAGGCTGAGGCCCTCCATGATCAATATAAAGAGGTAGGGAGAGAGTGGACATCCCTATCGGAGTCCCCTCTCACTTTTAAAAAAACTGGAAGCCTCTCCATTGATAATAACAACAAAATTTGCAGTAGTAACACAAGCTAAGATCCAATTTGTCAGCTTGACACCAAAACCAACAGCATGAAGCACAAGCCTAAGAAAATCCCAGTCGATGCTGTCAAATGCTTTGTTGATGTCAAGTTTCATTACCAGAGCTTTTAAATTTTTCTTCTTAATGCTGTGTAAACACTTGTGGGCTGCTCCGATCGCATCCTGTATTCTCTTGCCCTTTAGGAAGCCGAGTTGTTCTATCGATAAGCTCCTGCCAAGGATGGGCTTAATCCTGTTTGAGATGACTTTAGAGATTAACTTATAAATAAGGTTACATAGAGAGATCGGGCGAAAGTCATTGAAAGAGAGGGAGTTTGATAGTTTCAGAATCAGGACCAAGAAAGTGGCATTTAGGCTCCCAGATATTTGACCCCTTATCCAAGAGTCTTCCACCATTTGAAGGATATCTTCGCCCACAAGATCGAAAAAGAAAATGAAGAATTCAGTTGTCCAGCCGTCCAACCCCGGGCTTCGTTATTTTTTAAAAAGAATCAGAATATCTTTAAGCTCTGCAAGTGAAACGGGTTTATAAAGATCAGTGTCTTCATCTGTGGTAATAAATTGAGAATAAAGGCCAATAGTCGAGACCTTTTCGGGGAGAGAAAGATCACTGGGGGCTTTGAAAAAATGTTTAAAATGTTGGACTGCCTCAGACTTTAAATCCTCTTGACCTCGGATAGTCCCATTCCCGTTTAAGTTGCTGTCAATAGACCAAATGGATTTTTTACATCTATTAGAACTCGCCAGCCTGTGAAAATATTTCGTATTGCAGTCACCGCTCATAAGCCATGTCGCCCGACTGCGCAGACGCCAGGCCTCTTCCTCCTGCCGCAGAATGGAGGTTCTGTTTGATTCAAGGACCGATAGCCTGGTTGTCTCTTCCACAGTTAAGGCCGATGTAGATGAAGAAGTGATGAGAAACTTTATCTCGGACTCCAGCTCCTGTAAACGAGATTTTTCAGCCTGCCTTATATCCATAATCCACGTTTTAGTTATTGTCTTTAGAATTTTGAGTTTCCATACTATACGCCTTTGTGGATTATCTTTAGCCAGGAAGTGTTTGTCCGACCAGACGCCATGGACCAGGGAAGAGTAATCCGCACGCAGCAGCCAGTGATGATTAAATTTGTATGGGGTAGCTCGGTGGAGCGCCGGTGGCATCAGCTTGAGGAGCACAGGGGCGTGGTCTGAAATAAAAGGGTACTCTACCTAAGAGGATGGTAAATTTGAAGAAGTCATGAAAGATTCAGCAACATAAAATCGATCCAGGTGTCTAGCAATGGCCTCACTGCCAGTACGCCCATTACGCCAAGTAGGCACTAGACATGGAGGCTGTACATCAATTAAGTTGTTTGTAGCAAATAACTCACTGTAGGTGGATTCAGTAGGACCGGGTAGGAAAGATCCACCCCAATGTTCATCAGCCTTCAAGATAAAGTTAAGGTCTCCACTGAGAATGAGATTTGGTAGGGAGAGCAATCCGCTGTTTTCCAGTTGGTTCCAAAAATAAGGTTTGTTCGAACAAGGTCCATATACATTTAGGAAGGCCACCTCTTGACCAGTGGCTAGATAACAACCTTTCAGTAGAATGCCTCCACTCGATAGAAATGGCTGCAGCTCGAAGAGGTCTGGATCCCAAGTCACCAATAGTGCGCCGGAATTACCAATGGAGCTTGCAGCAGCGGAAAACCACGAGGGTCGAAAAAGATGCACAAAATCCCTGGATAGAAGATCGGTCGAGAGAGTTTCTTGGAGAAAAATGAGGTCTGGTTTTGTATTTTCTAGCAATCTTCGGAAGGAGGCGATCTTGAGGGGTCCTCCAATCCCTCGGATGTTTAAGGAGAGCATGATCATTATTTTGATCGTGCCAAAGCCTTCAATGCTCTAAGGGGCTTACCTTCCTGGGTGGGGAGTTCAGTAGTAGGAATCTGGTTGCTGAGTGTCTCTTTTTTCTTCCTGGAGCTTCTCGTCTGAAGAGGGGAGAGATTTGTAGCGATGCCTCGAGCCCAAGTAAAGGATTTAATGTCTCTATCTGAAGGGAGAATGGAGGAAGAACCTGGCTCTGAGGCTGTAGAAAGGAGCTCTTTGCCTCGGTAAACTGGTAGTTGAGAAAGATTGTTTGGGAAAATGGCAGAGGATGTCAAGGAGTTCAAGCCTTCTAGCAAGTTAAGGTCATCTTCCTCGGGTTGACTGTATCTCGGAGGCAAAGGCAGGGAGGCTTCATTGCTGTGTGGTGAAGACGACTGTTCAAAATGCCCAATCGGGACTAATGTGGATGGTTGTAACTGCTTGGCCGGGAGAGTTGGTTGGAGTAAGTTAGTAATGTGAGGGAGGTCTTGGTTTACTTTAGGGTGCATGGATGATGGTAGGCCGAGATCTGATGAGGAGTTTAGGGCCGTAGGAAGTTGGGCCTCTCCATCGGTTAAGGGGATGGCATCCCTGCTAGGGACTGAGAGCCAAGGGTAACTAGAGGCTGAGTCCTTTTCGGCTTCAGTAAGAGTTCTGAAGAGGGTGGGACAAAGTGATTTTAGTTTAAAAAATGGATCGACAGTCTGACCACTTTGGGCCTGGGTAAGTGGACTAAGGGGCGAGTCCAGATAGGCCAGGGACGGGTCAGTCTCCATAAGGTCAGGGGGATTGAGAAATAGGTTGCTTTCATCTGAAGAATCGATAGGAGACTTACCCGGACAATCACGACGAAGATGGCCCATTTCACGGCAGAGATTACATCGGAAAGGAAGTCCGAGGTAATCCAGTTTCTGCGAGAGTTTTCGCCCTCTCCATTCAATCACCAAGGTTTCCGGTAAGCTAGAGGAGATGTCAATGTCCACCAGTACTCTTCCCATCGATCTTGAAGTTCCACTGAGCAGCTGTGAGTCCAGTGAGATGAACGTTCCCAGAGAGTTTCCGATGGCAGTCAAAACTTCTGCATTCCACAGGTATAACGGAAGTCCCGGGAGGAGTACCCAGAGGTGTCTATGATGGAAATACTACGTGTCTGGATTGAACGCTAATCTCCAGTGCTTTAGCATGAGGCTGCCTCTTCCGTAGACCCAAACTGAAGAGAGTAGGAGAGTGGCATCCTCAGGAGACTTACAGTGAAAAGAAAGCCAACCTTTTTTAAGAAACTGAATCTGTGGTAAGTAACCCAAGACAGGAAGCCAGTTACTCTTTGTCCAGTCCTCCAGTGGTAGTGGGCTCAGGCGCTTATAGGAAAGACGTCCCACCAATGTGCAGGTCGACATATTACAGAGCTCTTCGAAGCCCACCCCGTCACCCAGGACCAAGCACTTTGTTATTCTGGTAGATTTCCACACTTTCCTTCCACTGGGTGCACCGCGCTGTAAGGTAGCTTTATGGGGATTAGGAGATGGATGTAGAACAACACTGGGCCAGAGGGAAGAGAAGGGTAACTCTGTGGGGGATCTGTCAGGAACAGAAGGTACAGGCTTCTGTGTAAGGTTAGTCGACCGATGGGAAGAGGCTAAAATGTCAGGGTGCACAGCGGGAATAGTGGGAAAGGGTGAACAGGAGGACAAGGAGGGAAATGAATTTTGGTTTGTATCGAGAGAATCTATTTTGTCGAACAACCCCACTTGTTTCCAAATTATTTCATCGGAGGACTGCATCAGTGGCTCCGTCAGTGAATCCATAATGTAAAAGCTTTTGAAATCAGTGAGTAGGCCCCCGGAAAGGGACAAAAACGAGAGGTAAAGGGAAAAAGACACAGACTGGATGGGAAACTCGAAAACAGGACTCGAAAAGTCACATGAAAGTGAAGGGTAATTGTGAGGCAAGTCTAAAATAGTGAAAAATTAATCAAGGTTGTCGAGTAGCAGAAAAGGTATACTTGTAAACCAGTGTCTCTTGGGGGCAGCGCAGACCAATCAGTAAAGACTACCAGAAGTCAAGTAGCTGTAAATGGATCCCACCAGGGGCCGGGCCCAATTGAAGGAAAACCGATACCACGAAGGCTAAGCTGTATCAAAGACTAAAAGACACTAAAGCGCAGACCCTAGGGGCTCCAAAAGCAGCCGATACCAAAAGACTATGGGATGAAGTCAGGGAAGTGCAGAAAAGAGTAACTAGGCAGGGATGCAGCTGAGGTGAGAAAGTCAGCTATGACAGAGTTGCTGGCCGGAGCTTTGTGGAGGGTGCTCCTGGTTCGTCTGGATCGTTGCCCGCCATTTTCACCATTAAAAAAAAACCCATCTTAAATAAGGAAATCCAGAAGGAAACATAAATGGAAGAATACATGTTAGAGACTAATGCTGATCCTAGTATTATTCTTGGAAAAGTGCAAAGACAAATGACCAGTCTATCAATATCACCTCAAGGACAATCCACTTCTAGAAGTTTTGAAAAACAAGAAATTGGTGGAGGGATTATCCAAGGCATTCTCCCTAATGTGATAAATGATCCCAGATTTTTCCAAGAAACAAGACAAAATATAGAGATTTCTCAAATGAGCAGAATATTTAGACAAATGCAAAATGAAATAACTAGTCTCAAGAGAAGTCACTGCACTAAAACCGAATATAAGAGCTCCATTACCTGATCAAAGAGACATCAATGATAGAATTGAAGAGAATAGACCAAAAGCACCCATATTTCCATATTCAAATGTTGTTGTACTAGAAAAACTTGTAGAATACGATTTTTTTTTAAAACTTTGATCAAGAAACAATTATTAATCAATATGAAGTTTTGAAATCAATCCAAATGGAAGAAGGTTCATCATATTTTTATATTTTTGATGAAAAAGAGGATCCATAGTATTCACAAGATAATATTGTTCAGAACATAACACAAGTAAATAAATCAAGACAAGGGAACATCCTGAAAAACAAAAAAACAAAAAAACAAAATCTAACACTCCAGAGCCAACACAACAACAATCAATTGTTAATCAGAAAAAAGACTCCATTACAAATGAATTATAATATGGTTGATGAGTTAGCTAAGCTTAGAATTAGTTTACCATTCATGGAGGTAGTCAAGATACCTCAACAAGGGGAGAATATTTTGAAGATATTGGATGATACAAATTCAAGAATAGAGGTCAATACAACAACAAAATATCACATCAATAAGGCCAAGAGGCAATGTTCCACCATTTTATATATCTTTAGAAAATCATGATTTTACATTACATGATTGTTTTGTGGATAGTGGAGCCACTAACAATATCATGCCACTATCAATGATGGAATCCCTTGGAATGGAATGTACAAGATACTATGAAACTAATGAAAGGATGTATGCCATTGATTCAATAAAAGTTCCAGCTTATGGAGAAATTAAATATTTGTACGCATGGATAAGTGCAACACCTCATATTACAACAATTTTTACTATCATAGTAGTTGATTTACCTCCAACATATGGTGTTGTCTTGGGAAGAGACTGATGTTCATTAATCAAAGGATATATAATGAATGATGAAAGTTTCATTATGCTTCCAAATAAAGATGGAACAATGATCAAAGTTCCTCAAGAAAACATAAATCCATTATCATTTAAGAAGAAGGAAACTGAAATGACACAAAACTATGTAGATGTTGGAATTGGAAATTATGTTGTTTTCAACATAGAAAAATTAAATCCACCTAAGCAAGATGAAGAAAGTTATTTCTAATGTTTTTCGAAAATGTCATTTGATGGTGCTTATTCTAAGTCTGGAACATGAGTTGGTATTATTTTCAATTGTCCACAATCTATTATCTATGGACATGCAATCATATTAGAATTCCCTTGTACCAACAATGAAGCAGAATATGAAACATTTATCTAAGGATTGTTTTTTTCCATTCAAATGAAAGTACAAAATCTAGTGGTGACTGGTGATTCAAAGTTGGTTATCAATTAGATTAAGAAAAAATACATAATCAAGAAAGAAATATTGAAACATTATGCAATGAGAGTATGGGAAATTATAGATTAATTTAATTATTTTAATATTTCATTTGTTCCTCGAGAAAAGAACCAAAAAGTTGATTCATTAGCAATAATTGCATCTCTCTTCAATTCAAATGATTCTCATAATCATAATACTTTTCATGTCAAGACAATTTTTAGGCCTTCAATACCTGATAATCAAGAGTATTGATTTTTTTTTGGAAAATGATGAACACATTGCAAGCTTCCTTACAGACCATGATTCAACATTATCAGATGATTTAGAAGAAAGCTAAGATTCTCATAATGAAATTCCTAGTCAGAGTATTGTACTCTCTCACAAGAATTATGTCAGTTTGGAATCTCTTTTTACAAGAGATGATCAAACACAAATATTGGATCCAAAATAAGAACCATCTTTTAGGAAGGTTCAAGACACATAGAAAATCAATATTGGTAGATCTTGTTCTCCAAAATACATAAATCTTGGTACTAGTTGTGCCACTAAAGAAATAGAGAAATATACCTTGCTATTCAAAGAATTATAGTTTTTTTTTTTTTTGGAGCTATGATGATTTAAAGGAATATGAAAAATATATCTTCCATCATGTTATACCACTCAAAGAGGGATCAAAACATTAAAAAATAAATGAGAATGATAAATCCCAAATTGAAGCCCTCAATAAAGATGGAATTGGAAAAACCAAAAACAATTGGCATAATTTTTCAATCAGACATTCAAAATGGCTTTCAAATCATGTGGTAGTAAGAAAAACGAATGGATAAATCTGCCTTTGTTTTGATTTTAGAGATATCAATCGAGGGAGTATTAAAGACAATTACCCACTCCCAAATATGGAGATGTTATTGCAACAAGTCAATGGTTGTTCATTGATGTCTATGTTGGATGGATTCTCTGGATATAATCAAGTCCTCGTGGTTCATGAAGATAGACCAAAGACTGCTTTCATTACAACATGGGGGATGCATGCTTATGTTTGTATGCCATTTGGACTAAAGAATGTTGGTGCAACTTTTCAAAGGGAAATGGACCATGCTTTTAAGGATTTAACTAGAAAATTTATGGAAGACTACCAACATGATTTGTCAGTTCATTCAAAGCTAAGGGGAATCCATCTCAAACATCTCAGACAAGCCTTTGAGAGATGCTGAATGTATGGAACATCTTTGAATCCAAAGAAGTGCATGTTTTACATACCAAAAGGAAAACTCTTAGGTCATGTTGTGAGAAAAAAATGGAATAAACATTGATCCAAAAAGAGTTAAAGAAATAAATGACTTAAATCCACATACAACAAGAAAAGGAGTAAAATCTTTCTTTGGGAAAATAAATTTTGTTCGAAATTTTGTTCCAAATTATGTGACAATTGTCAAGCCAATAAATAAATTGTTGAAGAAGGATAAAAAATTTGAATGGACACCAGACATTCAAAAGGATTTCACATAAATCAAACATGCCATTACTTCTTCCCCTTTTCTTGTCATCCCTAACTTTGAAAAATATTTTATATTATACTCATTCACTTCAGAAGAAACCATTGCCTCAATCCTTACATAGAAAAATGAGAAATAAGAATAACTTTAAATTTCTTTCACGAGTAAGACCTTGCATGATTATGCATTAAATTATTCTATGATTTAAAAGCAAGCTCTTTCCCTGGTTAAGGAAATATCTCATTTAAGGACCTATAGCTTGTTCGCTCACATCATTGCTTATGTTCCACATTCAATAGTAAAGATGTTGCTCAATAAACAACTTAGAGAGGGCATATGGGAAAATTGGTTAGCATAGCTTCAAGAGTGTGATTTAAAAATTAAACCTATGAAAGTTGTCAAGGGACAAGGATTATGTAATTTCATGACTGGAATTGAGGCTATAAATATCTCTTCTCCCAATACAATTGATGTTGTCATACAAGGAGCAAGTTTAGCACCATCAAAATGGTATAAAGACATAATATTTTATCTGAAATATGGTCAATTTCCTCCCATAATGTCTTCTAAATAAAGGAGAACTTTGAAGATGAAAACTAATCAATATGTACTAGTCTCGGAAGTTATTTTCCAAACAATTTTTTATGGAATTGTATTAAGGTGTTTAGATTTCCCAAAGTCCAAGGAAATACTCCAAGGATTTGTTAGTGGGGTTTGTGGTGGACAATTTTGTCTAGTCGTAGCTGCTCACAGAATCATCCAGGATGGTTATTATTGGATGACTATGTTCAATATGCTTACACAATGATTCTAAAATGCCTCCCATGCCAAAAATTCTCAGGGAAGATGAAGAGGGTTGAAATTCCACTACAATTTACAACAACAGATGAACCATTTTCACAATGGGGCCTCAATGTGATTGGTTCGATAAATCCAAAATCGAGTAAAGGGAATGCTTATATTATCACTACAACTAATTATTTTACCAAATGAAAAGAAGTTGTTTCTTTAAGAAGTGTTGAGTCAGAGCAATTGATCCTTTTCTTGAAAGAAAATATTTTATCCAGATTTGGTGTACTAGAAACGTTCATAACAGATAATGGTTCAATATTCATCAGGTTAGAGTTTACAAATTTTTGTGGAGAATATGGAATCATCATGGGCCAATCATCCAAATATTATGAGTCAACAAACAAAACATTAATTTAGATTCTCAAAAAGACAATTGAACCCAACCATAAAAACTAACATAAGAAGTTGATAGATGCACTATGGGAAAGCTACCTTACTCCAAAGGATAGCACTGGGCATTCCTCATATACCTTAGTATATGGAAGGGAATCACGATTACGATTACATTTTGAACTGAATGTATTATTCCTTGCTAGAAACAATGAAGACACAAAATAGAAACCACCAATGCAGAAAATATATCATGAACTTCTGCAACTTGAAGAACAAAGAGAACAAGCAATAATGACAATAAAAAAAATAAAAAAAATGGTCAAAATATATTTTGACAAGAGCACTACCTCAAAATATTTTCAAGGAGATCATTTGGTTCTATTTTGGAACAAAGCAAAAGAAAAACCATATTTTCACACAAAGTTTGAATCTCTCTAGATTGGTCCATACCGGATTGATAAGGTCATAAATTACAACTCTTATTTGTTGAAGGATATGAAAAGAAAGATTCAAACATTACCCATGAATGGGAAGTATCTTAAGCATTTCTTATGTTAACCCCCCTAGCCAAAATCTGTACATAGTCTTTTTTGTACTCCTTTGTATATTATTCATCAATTTATCTCTCTTTCCCTTTTTCCTTTCTTTTTTCTTTTTCGACTCCATTTTCCCAATGGAAGGGGATTCTAGATTCTTAGTTACCCACAAGGGGGTCACTATCCCATAATTGGATCCAGATGTTGATCAACATTCGTTGATAAACGTTGGTACATACATATTCATCCTTAGTATTATTCCTTTTCTTCCCATGTTCCTTATATATTCTTTACTTAATCATTTTTCTCTTTGAAATGCGGGTTGTGGATCAAGTTACCATCAAGTACGCAGGTCTGCAAACCTGCAAACTCACAATCCTATACTTACTCTCTTGTTGACGACGATTTTTTCAACAATACTTAGACGAAAAAATGTTTCCAAGCTCCCTCTCATCATACTACTTGCGCAAAGTTTCACTTATTATCGTTAAAGGTTGGTGCAGTGTTCTTGGCAAATATTTTTTGAGACACTTGACTTAATTCTAAGCTTGACCCGTTTCTCACTCCTCGCATTATTCACATCGATGACACTATATGACAAAAGACTCTATTACCACTCTTTATTTCCATATAACTCACCTTATATACATAACCTTTGATGAGAGAGTAAATAAATACCATGTTATAAGCTTAAAATCATTCCATGTCTTACCCAACATATTGCTTTTCATGGCCTTTCTCACTTTTCAAAATGTTACTCTTTCATATCATATAATACCTTTGTCTATATAACCCTTTAATTATGAGTGAATAAATGAATTCATAAAAAATAGTCAAAGTTTATGTTATAACTTGACTTTATCTCATACCTTTCCAAAAGCAAATATATCATTATTTTTTTTCAAAACCCTTTGAAGAAGACACCTTTATTATTTATTATTTAAATAAAGGATCTTCACTTTAATTTGAAAAGGGATTCATTACTTACTAAGTGATGTCCTTATATCAAATGTATTATATCATGACATTTTGGAATGTATTCTTAGTGCAAGGATACCTATGTTCATGGTTGGTTTTGCTTCACATTATTGCAAAATGAGTTTGGCCAACAATATATCAAGACCGACGTTCACTATATGTGAAAGAGGAAGGCTATAACCAAGTAATCCACATTGGTAATTAAATGAAAACATTCGATAGCAAGCACAAGTGGCTGCTTGAGGTAATAAAGGATACCATCTTTTCATATTTGAACAAAGTTGCCTCCATGGTTGAAATTACCGAGTTTTTATTTTATTTTTTATTTATGGGAAATTTTACGTGAAAAATTCATTTGATACTTTTGCACTTCGTGGATAATATGGAATGTTAAATCGCGACTCCAAGAACACAAGACTCAAATCCGTGACCTCTCCCCGAACCAAGAGAGTATTTCCATGTCTTACCAACTATCCTATCCCATACGACTAATTATTATTATTACCGAGTCTACAGAGAGGTTAGCTGGGGTTTTGAATGATGCAAAATTTTATTCAATTAAAGGCAAGACAAAGCATCAGCTATGGCTTGAGATTTTTTACTTTCTCACAAAACATGCTAATAAGGTCTCAAGACTGAAGGTTGATGCAATAATTAGAGGAGGCATTCACAAGTTACGGATGACGCCGGTCGTCTCTGGACATCACTTGCAGATTATTGCATTAGAAGATGGATTTTTGGAGGCCAGAGACATAGACGAGGAGGGTATGACTATGACGACTGCTATTACTGTGCATGACTTTATCATGATATTTGATGCTTATGCTCAAATTGAAGAGAGCAAGTTGGCAGCTAAAATGGAAACTTTGGATGTCAATGAAGAAATTGAGAGTGTCTGCCATCCCTCAGCCATTAATGTGATCCTCAGATTCATCACCTTCCAGTGATATTTCCGAGGGAGCTATGAGAATAAGCAGTAATAATGAACAACAAAGAGATGACAGTATAGACTGACGAACATCCAGCATGACATCACTAAGCGTGGAATCCTGCCAGCCATTGTTGAATGGATTAGAAAGTTGCAGTGCCTTGTCAACAAAGGATCTTCAATGGTGGAAGAGTACGGATGATTTTGTAGAATACATGATAAATTAAACATTTTTTCTCGTCATTGAAGGAGCAACAATATTGCCGATTTAATTTCAGATATCGACAATCATCTGAAATTGATTCCTTCGATTCAGTTGGACCTCCAAATTTGGCAGTTAATGAAGAAAATATTGCAAGTGGAAATTTTGCAAAAGGAGGTCGATATTTTCATAGTTCCTATACTGATGAAATTCATCTCTGATGTTATTGAGTGGCTCTTAGAGTCTGCATTCGAGAAAATTCGTCGCCACATCGAGACGTTGCTTAGCTTCAAGAAACAGTTAAAGTCTTTCAAAAAACTAGTAAATAAGATCAAGTCTATCTTCAATGAGATTCAGGTTAATATTAATAACAACCCAATACATAACGATGCAAGCAATGAGATTCACAATGCAAGAAAGTGGGCTTGCAAGATGGATACCATTCTCCATGAAGGAGATGGGATATTAGAGAAATCACCAAAATCAAAATCCAAGAGTAAAAAGAGAAAAGAGATCACCGAGTTCACTTCGAAGATCGACGCGCATTTGAACAAGATTTCATGGATTAACTTGCAGCTCCTAATTGGAAAAAAAAAAGAGGGGTCGAGTCGCCAAATAATCTGCCCAATGTATCGATACCAGGAACCGTTCGTCGATAACAATTACATTTTTTGCAAATAAAATTATGTTATTTTTTGAAAGGAGGCGGTTCAAGTCAATTTTCACTTCAGTTCGCTTCAACCCACAAACAACCCTAACTGTTAACTGATTGCAACTGCCCATCAAGCACTATTAAACTAGCTACAACCAACCAATGGGGGGGGGCGGGATTCTATGAGAGAACACTGTTGAGAGGTATGCTTGGAGTGCAGTGAGGCTTTTCCTTTTTAATTCATCATTCATCCTTTACTTTAAGCAGGGATTGAAGGGATTTTGGCATCAGGGAGTCTTGCGAAGCATCGAACGGATGAGGTGAGGATGAGCCTTGCTGGTTTTCATAAGGTGAAATGTTTTCTCGTCAGTTTGTTGTATTTAAGCCTGAGTTTATTTCAGCGCTAATCGGTTTCTGATATGCAGGTTTTCCATTTCATTTTGGCTCAACTTTCTTCTTTCTTTCGTTCTTGGTCTTTCTATTGTAACCTTGTTCT
>JASDQU010505994.1:2439-23831 GCA_032191745.1 Picea mariana | reverse complement strand
AAGAGATTGATTTAAGAACTACCAAAACTAATTATAAAACAGTGTAATGAATGGATAATTTAATTTTCTTTAAGTCAAAATATGAGAAATTATCAAAGAAAACTAAAACAAAATAAAGGAAATAACAAAAACTTATACCTATAAATAAAAATAAAAATGAGAGGAGCTTATGTACATCATATTACAGAAGTCATAGTTCATTAATTATTTTGATTTTATTTTTTTAATTTAAAGTATTGAATTAATAAAGATGAAGAACGCTAATATTTAAATAGAAAACAAATAAAAAACAATTTTAGAGCGTAAAGGATTTTGATGTCTAATTAAAAAAAATCCCCATACAATTCATGGAGTTTTGGAATTTACAAATCTGTGCGTAGACCTGGGCTAGGTATTTAGTCTTTAGCAATCCTAGAACAAGGTTACAATAGAAAGACCAAGAACGAAAGAAAGAAGAAAGCTGAGCCAAAATGGAATGGAAAATCTGCGTATAAGAAACCGATTAGTGCTGAAATAAACTCAGGCTTAAATACAATAAACTGACGAGAAAACATTTCACCTTATAAAAACCGGCAAGGCTCATCCTCGCCTCATCCATTCGATGCTTCGCAAGACTCCCTGCTGTCAAAATCCCTTCAATCCCTGCTTAAAGTAGAGGATGAATGATGAATTAAAAAGGAAAAGCCTCACTGCACTCCAAGCATACCTCTCAACAGTTTTCTCTCCTAAAATTCCCCACCCGCCCCCATTAGTTGGTTGTAGCTAGTTTAATAGTGCTTGATGGGCAGTTGCAATCAGTTAACAGTTAGGGTTGTTTGTGGGTTGAAGCGAACTGAAGTGAAAATTGACTTGAACCGGCTCCTTTCAAAAAATAACATAATTTTATTTGCAAAAAATGTAATCGTTATCGACGAACGGTTCCTCGTATCGATACATTGGGCAGATTATTTGGCGACTCGACCCCTCTTTTTTTTTCTCAATTAGGAGCTGCAAGTTAATCCATGAAATCTTGTTCAAATGCGCGTCGATCTTCGAAGTGAACTTGGTGATCTCTTTTCTCTTTTTTACTCTTGGATTTTGATTATGGTGATTTCTCTAATATCCCATTTCCTTCATGGAGAATGGTATCCATCTTGCAAGCCCACTTGCTTGCATTGTGAAGCTCATTGCTTGCATCGTTATGTATTGGGTTGTTATTAATATTAACCTCGATCTCATTGAAGATAGACTTGATCTTATTTACTAGTTTTTTGAAAGACTTTAACTGTTTATTGAAGCTAAGCAACGTCTCGATGTGGCGACAAATTTTCTCGAATGCAGACTCTAAGAGCCACTCAATAACATTAGAGATGAATTTCATTAGTATAGGAAATACAAAAATCTCGACCCCCTTTTGCAAAATTTCCACTTGCAATATTTTCTTCATTAACTGCCAAATTTGGAGGTCCAACCGAATCAAAGGTATCAATTTCAGATGATTGTCGATATCTGAAATTAAATCGGCGATATTGCTGCTCCTTCGATGACGAGAAAAAATGTTTAATTTATCTTGTATTCTACAAAATCATCCATACTCTTCCACCATTGAAGATGCTCTGTTGACAAGGCACTGCAACTTTCTAAGCCATTCAACAATGGCTGGCGGGATTCCATGCTTAGTGATGTCATGCTGGATGTTTGTCAGTCTATACTGCCATCTCTTTGTTGTTTGTTAAAACTGCTTATTCTCAGAGCTCCCTCGGAAATATCACTGGAAGGTGATGAATCTGAGGATCACATTAATGGCTGAGGGATGGCAGACACTCTCAATTTTTCATTGACATCCAAAGTTTCCATTTTAGCTGCCAACATGCTCTCTTCAAATTGAGCATAAGCATCAAATATTATGATAAAGTCATGCACAGTAATATAAGTTGTCATAGTCATACCCTCCTCGTCTATGTCTCTGGCCTCCAAAAATCCCTCTTCTAATGCAATAATCTTCAATTGATGTCCAGAGACGACCAGCTTCATCCGTAACTTGTGAATGCCTCCTCTAATTATTGCATCAACCTTCAGTCCTGAGACCTTATTAGCATGTTTTGTGAGCAAGTAAAAAATCTCAAGCCATAGATGATGCTTTGTCTTGCCTTTAATTGAATAAAATTTTGCATCATTCAAAACCCAAACCCGAGCTAACCTCTCTCCGGTATGGACCAATCTAGAGAGCTTCAAACTTTGTGTGAAAAGATGGTTTTTCTTTTGCTTTGTTCCAAAATAGAACCAAATGATCTCTTTGAAAATATTTTGAGGTAGTGCTCTTGTCAAAATATATTTTGACCATTTTTTTTTATTTTTTTATTGTCATTATTGCTTGTTCTCTTTGTTCTTCAAGTTGCGGAAGTTCGTGATATATTTTCTGTATTGATGATTTCTATTTTGTATCTTCATTGTTTCTAGCAAGGATTAATACATTCAGTTCAAAATGTAATGGTAATCGTGATTCCCTTCCATATACTAAGGTATATGAGGAATGCCCAGTGCTATCCTTTGGAGTAAGGTAGCTTTCCCATAGTGCATCTATCAATTTCTTATGTTAGTTTTTATGGTTGGGTTCAATCGTCTTTTTGAGAATCTAAATTAATGTTTTGTTTGTTGACTCATAATAGTTGGATGATTGGCCCATGATGATTCCATATTCTCCACAAAAATTTGTAAACTTTGACCTGATGAATATTGAACCATTATCTATTATAAACGTTTCTAGTACACCAAATCTGGATAAAATATTTTCTTTCAGGAAAAGGATCAATTTCTCTGATTCAACATTTCTTAAAGCAACAACTTCTTTTCATCTGGTAAAATAATCAGTTGTAGTGATAATATAAGCATTCCCTTTACTTGATTTTGGATTTATCGAACCAATCACATCGAGGCCCCATTGTGAAAATGGTTCATCTGTTGTTGCAAATTGTAGTGGAATTTCAACCCTCTTCATCTTCCCGGAGAATTTTTGGCATGGGAGGCATTTTAGAATCATTGTGTAAGCATATTTGAACATAGTCATCCAATAATAACCATCCTGGATGATTCTGTGAGTAGTTACGAATAGAGAAAATTCTCCACCACAAACCCCACTAACAAATCCTTGGAGTATTTCCTTGGACTTTGGGAAATCTAAACACCTTAATACAATTCCATAAAAAATTGTTTGGAAAATAACTCTTGAGACTAGTACATATTGATTAGTTTACATCTTCAAAGTTCTGCTTTATTTAGAAGACATTATGGGAGGAAATTGACCATATTTCAGATAAAATATTATGTCCTTATACCATTTTGATGTTGCTAAACTTGTTCCTTGTATGACAACATCAATTGTATTGGGAGAAGAGATATTTATAGCCTCAATTCCAGTCATGAAATTACATAATCCTTGTCCCTTGACAACTTTCATAGGTTTAATTTTTAAATCATACTCTTGAAGCTATGCTAACCAATTTTCCCATATGCCCTCTCTAAGTTTTTTATTGAGCAACATCTTTACTGTCGAATGTGGAACATAAGCAATGATGTAAGCGAACAAGCTATAGGTCCTTAAATGAGATATTTCCTTAACCAGGGAAAGAGCTTGCTTTTAAATCATAGAATAATTTAATGCATAATCATGCAAGGTCTTACTCGTGAAAGAAATTTAAAGTTATTCTTATTTCTCATTGTTCTGTGTAAGGATTGAGGCAATGGTTTCTTCTGAAGTGAATGAGTGTAATATAAAATATTTTTCAAAGTTAGGGCTGACAAGAAAAGGGGAAGAAGTAATGGCATGTTTGATTTATGTGAAATCCTTTTGAATGTCTGCTGTCCATTCAAATTTTTTATCCTTCTTCAACAATTTATTTATTGGCTTGACAATTGTCACAGAATTTGGAACAAAATTTATTTTCCCAAAGAAATATTTTACTCTTTTTCTTGTTGTATGTGGATTTAAGTCATTTATTTCTTTAACTCTTTTTGGATCAATGTTTATTCCATTTTTTTCTCACAACATGACCTAAAAGCTTTCCTTTTGGTATGTAAAACATACACTTCTTTGGATTCAAAGATGTTCCATACATTTAGCATCTCTCAAAGGCTTGTCTGAGATGTTTGAGATGGATTTCCCTTAGCTTTGAATGAACTGACAAATCATCTTGGTAGTCTTCCATAAATTTTCTAATTAAATCCTTAAAAGCATGGTCCATTTCCCTTTGAAAAGTTGCACCAACATTATTTAGTCCAAATGGCATACAAACATAAGCACACATCCCCCATGTTGTAATGAAAGCAGTCTTTGGTCTATCTTCATGAACCACGAGAACTTGATTATATCCAGAGAATCCATCCAACATAGACATCAGTGAACAACCATTGACTTGTTGCAATAACATCTCCATATTTGGGAGTGGGTAATTGTCTTTAATACTCCCTCGATTGATATCTCTAAAATCAAAACAAAGGCGGATTTATCCATTCATTTTTATTACTGCCACATGATTTGAAAGCCATTTTGAATGTCTGATTGAAGAAATTATGCCAATTGTTTTTGGTTTTTCCAATTCCATCTTTATTGAGGGCTTCAATTTGGGATTTATCATTCTCATTTATTTTTTAATGTTTTGATCCCTCTTTGAGTGGTATAACATGTTGGAAGATATATTTTTCATATTCCTTTAAATCATCAAAGCTCCAAGAAAAAATTTTCTAAAATTCTTGAATAGCAAGGTATATTTCTCTATTTCTTTAGTGGCACAACTGGTACCAAGATTTATGTATTTTGGAGAACAATATTTACCAATATTGATTTTCTATGTGTCTTGAACCTTCCTAAAAGATGGTTCTTATTTTGGATCCAATATTTGTGTTTGATCATCTCTTGTAAAAAGAGATTCTTGTGAGAGAGTACAATACTCTGACTAGGAATTTCATTATGAGAGTCTTAGCTTTCTTCTAAATCATCTGATAATGTTGAATCATGGTCTGTAAGGAAGCTTGAAATGTGTTCATCATTTTCAAAAAAAATTCAATACTCTTGATTATCAGGTATTGAAGGCCTAAAAATTGTCTTGACATGAAAAGTATTATGATTATGAGAATCATTTGAATTGAAGAGAGATGCAATTATTGCTAATGAATCAACTTTTTGGTTCTTTTCTCGAGGAACAAATGAAATATTAAAATAATTAAATTAATCTATAATTTCCCATACTCTCATTGCATAATGCTTCAATATTTCTTTCTTGATTATGTATTTTTTCTTAATCTAATTGATAACCAACTTTGAATCACCAGTCACCACCAGATTTTGTACTTTCATTTGAAGGGAAAAAATCAATCCTTAGATCAATGCTTCATATTTTGCTTCATTGTTGGTACAAGGGAATTCTAATATGATTGCATGTCCATAGATAATAGATTGTGGACAATTGAAAATAATACCAGCTCATGTTCTAGACTTAGAATAAGCACCATCAAATGACGTTTTCCAAAAACATTAGAAATAACTTTCTTCATCTTACTTAGGTGGATTTAATTTGTCTATGTTGAAAACAACATAATTTCCAATTCCAACATCTACATAGTTTTGTGTCATTTCAGTTTCCTTCTTCTTAAATGATAACGGATTTCTGTTTTCTTGAGGAACTCTGATCATTGTTCCATCTTTATTTGGAAGCATGATGAAACTTTCATCATTCATTATATATCCTTCGATAAATGAACATCAGTCTCTTCCCAAGACAACACCATATGTTGGAGGTAAATCAACTACTAAGATAGTAAAAATTGTTGTAATATGAGGTGTTGCACTTATCCATGCGTACAAATAATTAATTTCTCCATAAGCTAGAACTTTTATTGAATCAATGGCATACATCCTTTCATTGGTTTCATAGTATCTTGTACATTCCATTCCAAGGGATTCCATCATTGATAGTGGAATGATATTGTTAGTGGCTCCACTATCCACAAAACAATCATGTAATGTAAAATCATGATTTTCTAAAGATATATAAAATGGTGGAACATTGCCTCTTGGCCTTATTAATGTGATATTTTGTTGTTGTATTGACCTCTATTCTTGAATTTCTATCATCCAATATCTTCAAAATATTCTCCCCTTGTTGAGGTATCTTGACTACCTCCATGAATGGTAAAATAATTCTAAGCTTAGCTAACTCATCAACCATATTATAATTCATTTGTAATGGAGTCTTTTTTCTGATTAACAATTGATTGTTGTTTTGTTGGCTCTGGAGTGTTAGATTTTGTTTTTTTGATTTTCAGGATGTTCCCTTGTCTTGATTTATTTACTTGTGTTATGTTCTGAACAATATTATCTTATGAATACTATGGATCCTCTTTTTCATCAAAAATATAAAAATATGATGAACCTTCTTCCATTTGGATTGATTTCAAAACTTCATATTGATTAATAATTGTTTCTTGATCAAAGTTTTCAAAAAAAATCATATTCTACAAGTTTTTCTAGTACAACAACATTTGAATATGGAAATCTGGGTGCTCTTGGTCTATTCTCTTCAATTCTATCATTTATGTCTCTTTGATCAGGTAATGGAGCTCTTATATTCGGTTTTAGTGGAGTGATATTCTCACTTCTCTTGAGACTAGTTATTTCATTTTGCATTTGTCTAATTATTCTGCTCATTTGAGAAATCTCTATATTTTGTCTTGTTTCTTGGGAAAATCCGGGATCATTTATCACATTAGGGAGAATGCCTTGGATAATCCATCCACCAATTTCTCGTTTTTCAAAACTTCTAGAAGTGGATTGTCCTTGAGGTGATATTGATAGACTGGTCATTTGTCTTTGCACTTTTCCAAGAATAATCCTAGGATCAGCATTAGTCTCTAACATGTATTCTTCCATTTATGTTTCCTTCTGGATTCCCTTATTCAAGTTATATATTTGTGAATCTCTTATTGCATAATTTACATTTTAAGGCATATCATTATTATAACATTCGAATATGGCAGGATCATTTGGGTGTTACCCTTCTGGGATTTGGTTCAAGGTCTTAAAGAATCGCAAATTAAAATCCTTGATTCATTCCCTCTTTTGGAGATGGATTTGGGTGAATTGAGTAAGCAAGGTATGATATGCAATAGGCTATGCATACCTAGTCATGAACATATTTTATAAATCATCAAATGAACCAAATGATTGAACTGGGAGGGAAAAATACCATTCATAGGATGGACCTATCAAAGTTTGTAGAAAGACTCTAACCATTACATCATCATGTTCAATCAAATGAATATAACACTTAGAAACTTATCCATGTGTATTTTTGGATCCATAATCCCATCACCTGAAAAGAAAGGTAAAAATGTTTGATGCAGGGTTGGTAATGTATGGTGTTCTTCATGTAAATTGAGTGGGATAGATCTAACTCTTCTTCTTGGGTTTCTTTTTCTGTCATTTCTTTCTTTTTATTCATTAGATATTTCTATTCTTTGTTATTATCGGTCACCCATGATTACTTTATCAATTATTTCAGATCTTGAACTTTGGTCAACTTTGTGAATCACAAGATTCTTACTTTTACTTCTTGTTAATGAACCCTTCCATGATTCCATCTTTTCCAATATTTACAGTTGTCTTCCTTGTCTTAACGATGTTTCTCTTTCTTCCTCTTGGGAAAGAACTTCCCAAGTTATTTCAAGTTCTTCATGACTCCTTGATTTTGTTATTATGAGGTCATACAACTGGTACAAGATACTTATTTCATATCTTCTTCCAATTTGTATTTTGGGTTGTTTGGGTTTAGGTAGAGTCATTAAAAAAAATTATCTACAAAACCAGCCTTTTGTTTAGTTCACCAATATGGTCTCCAAAAATGTTGATCTAAAAGAATATCTTATGTTCTTTAAGTCAATATCATGAGGATAAATCCATCTACATTTTAAAGAAGTGGTACTCCTCTATTTCAAACAACATGCAATAACAAATAAACTCCCTCAGATAGGATCAGTCTTATTCTTGAAATAAATATTCACATGCAAATAATACTTGAGAAGGGACCATGTATTGTATAGAAAACAAATATTTACACTATATTACAAGATTTGTGAACCAAAAGAGTATGCATTAAAATAGGACGACATTTCCATAACAACATTCATCAAAGTAGAACACAATATTTAGCAAAAGGAAAGGAAAGTATGGACCAAATATAAAAGAGAAATCTAAATGATCATTCCATTAAATCCAAAGAAGATTTTGATAGACACACATCTAAAATATCATGCTTAAAATTAAAGTCTTGAGGAAAGTATGGACCAAATATAAAAGAGAAATCTAAATGATCATTCCATTAAATCCAAAGAAGATTTTGATAGACACACATCTGAAATATCATGCTTAAAATTAAAGTCTTGAGAAATCAATAATTTTATGTCCCAAAATAGTTCTCTAGGAACCTCAAAAAACAATAGATGTCTTAAATAAATAAGAAGTAATGTATGGTGTTACAAATAAAATAAATTGTATTTGTCCTTGAAAGATGACTAGGATGGGGATCCCACGGACCATAAAATGAAAGAGAGTCCTGGAAGACAAAATAAAATAGTTAGGGGTCAGCCTTAGGTTTCATAGTTTGTTGGGAATAGAAAAAGAAAACTGAAAATTGACTGAAGAAGAAAAATGGTGAGGGATAGAATAAGGTTACTACTCGACTTACTGCGATGTAAATTTTTGAACATTTTTATTTGCTTGTTGATCTGTCTCATTTATGTTAACTAATTCTTTTGTTAACCATTCTTCAATATACTCCCTCATCCAAGAAATCATTATTTCATGCTTGTTTTTTATTTCCAACAATTCATCCTCCAATCCTCTTAAATCAATGCTTAATTGGTGCAACATTTCCTCAATATCATCATTTTTGTTTATGTATTGGACAATCCACCTCTCTACTTCTTCGGAGAATTCAACCGAGTCACTAAATTAATTTTCCCATGCGACTTTTAATGCTTATAGTTCCTCTAATAGTTTATCCTTAGACATAAGTATTGTATCTATTAACAAATTAGGGCCAACTAATTATTTTGTAAGATCAACAAGTTTTAGAAATATGTCACCCCTATTAATTTTAACAACATCCAACTCAGACAACAATTCTCTTAAAAATTTAATCGTTTTCAAGCGTTAATTTGTTTCATTCAAATACTGGAGGGAAGGTTTTATTATATTCTATGGGTTTTTCTTAGGCTTGCAAATTTTTCTACAAACATTCCCATGGATTCTTTGTAAAAACCTTCATCATTTTCTAAGTCTTTTTGGAGATATTACCTAAAGTGTATAATCCTTGTTGAGAAGTTGGTTGAACACTGTGTTAATTCCCATACTTCAAGGATTAGGTCTATTCTCTTCTAGATACCATCTCTGACATATTTTCTTATAGTAAACAATAAAATAAATGAACCCCTCAATTTATAATTGCTTTAGGACATATTTCAAGGTAAGTATGGGCTAAATTGTAGCTAAAGGTTCAACAAATAATGGTTTTGGAATTAGAGCTTTCTCCAATTCTTTTTTTTTTTGTGACTAACAGAATCAACAACTAGTCGGGAACATACTCGTGTGACACGGGGTCATGTTATTCGATTACTACCACTATAAAATCCAAGTGTGCCCATGATGCCCCATATGTGACACACATTGTAAGTCAAGGTTACAAACTAGTGACTTCACATAATCGAGTGCCTTAACAACACACTCCATCACCGATTTCCCTACACCCTGGGGGTGCTTTCTCCAATTTCTTTATCTTTCCTTTAAAAAACAATTTTCTTTCTCAATATCAAAAATAGATTCCTTTAGTGCTTTCCTAGTTGCCTTGTGAAATTTCCCGATTTTCGAGGGTGCAACCCCCTTAAAATTGATTTTTGATTTCCATTTTTAAGCAACTTTCTTATTTTTAATATTCACTTTTTCTATTAACAATTTATTAGAATTTTTATGGTAGGTTATGTGGTGAAGTGTGATAGACTCTTATTCAAATATATCTATCTCTTGGGAAGCTAGAGCCTCAACAATTTCTCTAGTTTTCATCAATATTTATTTTGACTAGCTGGGTTCTTCTATCACTTCATCTACTTCCATGGTTCGGGGGATTTCCTCAATTTCAGGTACATCCAGTCATTTTTTTTTCTCTCTTTATTTTAATGGAAGTGTGTACAACATGAGATTTTCCAAATTTTTCCTGTAGGGTCTTTATCACCACCGTAATATGAATTTTCAACAGATGTTCTTCTTGGTTCTAGACCATTACTTCTAGGTTTTGTTTTTGTAGAAGTACCTCTCTATGAAATATTGGATGAATTAGGGTTCTTACTTGTTTCCTCTCCGTCCTTCTTTCTGTAGCACTCATTATTGTTTTCCATCTCTTCAAAGTCATTTAGATATTCTTCAATAGAGGCCTCAGGAAGATTTTGGTTTTCTCCTCCTCCTTCTTTGAACTATTCAAACTTACAAAATTATCAAGAGGATCCAAATAGGGATGTGTGCAGAAAATAAGTTTTTCGGGTCAAAACCCTTGATGCATTGAGCTTCCTTTAAACCATGTTGATCTAATTTACCAACAAATTCATCTAAGTGGGAAATATGATTGGCATTTATTTCCCCAATCCTCCATGGTAGTGGTATGAATTGTTTCTTTCTTTTTTCGTTGAAAAAGTGTTCCTAGTATTTATACTGTCTGCACACTTTGATAACAAGGAGTCTATCAGACACATAAAAGGGGAGAAAAAATGGTTTCCCCTGAAAACCAAATAGTCTCAGAAAATTGAAATCCTCCAAAGCTTCAAAAATTCATTTATCGGTGAGAAAGGAGGCAGCCTCTAATGATAGTCTTGATGTAGTAGGACCAAAAATTAATATTTTGACAACAAACCTAAAAACATTTTGGACTGCGTAGAAATTGTATTGGGATTTGTGTCTCCATAAATTCGGGTACCAAACAGAAGTTGGTTATGTTAGAATATGAAGGATGTGTGTTCGTTTTACCATTGACAATACCCTTGTCACCCAACCATAGGCCAAAGCCACCCTCCGAGCACCTTAACCTTGACAGAGAATCATTATGGAAGAAAACCCTAGGCTAGATAGTCATACAAAGGGTAGCACACCTTTCCCCAAGGATAGCGCATTAACAAAGGCTTATCAGATGTTCCAAACCCTAGCCAAGAGATAGTCCAAGCCAAAACGTAACTGCTAGTTGCAGCAGCTGCACCAGCAGCTCTCCTCCAAACCTGCACACAAGACTGCAACTGCACTGCGCAGAACTGGCTCTCTGCAACTGTTGAGGTGTGTCAAATGAGAGACTAGTGCCCTGTATTTATAGTGGTTCTGGCAGACTTACTGGGGTTGACTTCTCCTTCTAGGTAGCTATCTGTTCAGTATATATTAATTCTTCTGGCTGACTTCTTCTCTTGGAGGGTAATAACCTAATACATATTATCTTCTTGATCCGACAAGTCTTCTAGGGTTATTAGCCAACTCATTAGGGTTTCTCTTGCTTACCAAAGTCTTCTATTCTCGTCAGGTTCACACATGGAGGTAAATACCTCCTGCAGCTACCATAATATCAACATGTTCCACCTTGAAATCAACACTTCTTTCCCTATGCAAGTATTTGAATATGTGATAGTAGGCTATAGCACAGGCCAAATAAGAAGTCATATAAAATTTTCTATTTTTTCTTAAACCACCCAGCTGAAATGTTATCTCATTTGAAATGATTATGGCCCAGTCAATCAGGGTGTCTTCACAAAAAACAAAGTGAAGAATATAAAAAATTGTATGGGGCATAGAGGTCATGTACTCCAGTCCAATATTTCAGAAAAAAAGCCATGAAAATTCTGTGTATTTCAAATATATTACCTCAACCCTACTGGAATCACTATCAACTATCAGACTGTCAAGATATATTTAGAGGACCTCTGCTCCTCCTTGGTGTTCCTTGAGAAATTTGTCTTCTTTCTCGTTCTTAAATTGCATGGCGGGGTTTCATAGTTGCAACATTCTCCTGAACACTGAGGGAGTCAATGTCGAACTTATCTATGCACCAGAGAACCAATTATTTGAAGTCTATCACCTCAGACACACATCTGGACAATGTTATGCCCAAACTCCAAACTTTGTTTATTTCCTTCTTTGCGGGGAAAGAGACAAATACCATTGATAATATTGCAACCACTGGAACCGATAATCTTCTCATCCAAGAGTGTTAAGTGTGTCTCCAGAATACAAGTCATTTATTCTACTTGAAATGTATTTACATTGATTTGCTTTTATGAATAGGTGGCAATCCTGTCGATATAACCTTTTTTATAGCATGGTGACTTAACTCTTTATTAAATTTACCATGTATTTCCTTGATTATTGACCACCATAGATCTTATTTCAAAGTTGCTAGCTTGCACAATAATATTTAGAATTTATTACAAAGATATACAAAATCTTTGCCACTTAATAACGATATTTAGGTTAACACAAGTGGCAGATGACGTGTTGGAGGGGAATTTAATGTCATCAAGAACAATGATGTGATGGAGGTGCAAAGTGGGAAATGGAAAGTGAAATATGATGAGTGTGGGATTACGAGATGCGGGACATAGGCATGTAGAGTCAAAAAGAGAAGAGGGAAGAACCCCCACATTCGCAATGGTAAAATAAAATAAAAATGGTGGTTATGCGGTTCATATAAGTGGATGGGTCATTTTGGAGGACATAGGATTATGGGTTGTGGGACACGGGCATATGGGAAAAAAGTAAATGGAGAGGAAGATTGTCCCGTATTTGCATTCAAGAAAATTGGCTAAGTATAAAAAGGAAAGTAGTGTAATTTACATGATGTAGAAGTAGAAAGGTTCATTTTGAGTGTTGTGCATCTACAGGTTGTGGGACATGAGTATTCAAGGGACAGGGATGGATTGGTCTCTTGCAATGGGACTCCTGCAACACATAGTGTTGGATTTTTGAAAAGTGACTAAGTATAGACTTGCGATTTTTTGGGTTTGCGGACCTACGGACTTGATGGTAACCCGATACACAACCCGCATTTCAAAGAGAAAAATGAATAAGTAAAGAATATACAAGGAACATGGGAAGAAAAGTAATAAGACTAAGGATGGATATGTATGTACCAATGTAGATCAACAACTTCCTACTTGTTGGATGCAATATGTGTCAGAAACGTCTTTGTTAAATTGAACCTTAGTTGGCATGTTTCAGAGGCCCATGTCCATGTTTACTTCAACTTGTTATGGGAAAACAAATACAAAAGATCTTATGCCATGATCTACGACTTATTCTTGACTCGTCTATATGCTATTATTTTTCGCCAAGAGTGTTTGAGGATATCCAAATAGGCAAAAAAAGTCCTCTCACACATTGGTAATTGGTGCATAGAAGAGAAACATACATATCTCAAGATATTCGGTGTTATTGGTTCCCTTCACCTTCTACCTACATATGTTCCTAATAAGATAGTTCTTGGGAAAATATTCCATCAAACTATTCTTCAAGGATTTAGTGCCTCTTTGATTAAGGATAAGAATAGGGATTTAATTCCCTATGGTTTTTAGGTCATATACTAATTTGTTAAGGATACTACACAGTCTAATAAGGAAGGTTTAATTCATATGGAATATAGGTTTGACACTAGAACATATAGGAGACATAACCCCAAGGGTTTGGTTCTCAAACATGATAAGAAAGTTGGCTACAACTGGCCATATGCTCATGAAAAATGGAGAGAAGAAGTATTCATTGAGGATGCACATAACTGGTCCCAATTGTTGGAGAGGAAGGCCACCCTTGGTCTCACAATTTTCAAAAACTTATCTCTTAGTGAACAGATGGAGGAAATAACCCAAGGAACCACCACCAATATCCTGGAAGAAAAAAAATCTAGAATAGATAAAGAGATATAAATGAAATAATAAGGAGAGTGCCTGGCCATCCAAGAATATCAAAACAAAGAACTCCAAGAATAAGAGATTCAACACAATATCAAAGAAGAATTACAAAGGAAGCATGATGAGGATGTTTCTTAAGAAGAGATGTAAAGAAAAAGAAGAGAGGTAGAAGTGGAATAGAGAAGAAAATACTTGGAAACACAACAAAAAAAAAGAGGTAATAAAGGAGAAAGCAATATTTGGAAGAGAAAAATAGGGCAACACAAGAATTGTTGAGAAAATAGGAAGAAGAAAAGAAGAAGAATAGAAGGAATCACAACAACCTACTGATCAGCCAACAGACTCCCATCCTACTAAGACTCATCCTCAAGTCATAATTGACTTGAATCAATAAGAAGAGGAGGAAATGGTGAAAGCAAAGGTTCCCATAGAGAATGAAGCTAATCCTAGCACTGAAAGACCAACGCAAGAGCCCACTAAAAATTAGACCATTAAGAAATATGAAGGGGATAGTACAACTCAAGAATATGACTAGAAGAAGCCAATGAAACTCAAATACACATTCCAACCCTGACTGAGAAAACTATTGCACCTTCAATGACACAGGATCCTGGTGAGAACCAATAGCAAAGAGATTCACCAACATCAGCACGGGATGAAGCGTTAGGTAAGGCCTAGAAGGTGGACAAAGGAAAAGAACTAGTTTTGGAGAAGTCTCAAGCAATGGAAAAAGGCAAAGAAGTAGTTGTAGAGAAATATCAAGCAGTGGAAAAAGGTAAAGAACCAATTGTGGAGAAGGATCGGGCAGTGGACAAAGGCAAAGAACCTACTATGGAGCATTTTCATACCCTAGATAGCTTGGAGAATATTTTTTCTTTAGGGGATAAACCAATTCCCAAGCCAATATATGAGGTGGATGACATAGATTCCATTTCCTATGACCACAAAAGGCAATACACTATTGAGAGGACACACAGAAAACAAAAAAATAGTGTAGACAAGGCCCAGTTGTGTACATATGCATAAACCTTGTTCGATGCTAAAAGGGACAAATTGAGTGAGTTATTAAATGTTGGAGTATCCATATCACATGCCACTATTGATAGGGTTAAAACAAAGGAAATATAAGTGGAGGGTATGCAAAAGGAATTAGAATCCCTCACACATCAAGTACATTATTACAAGGAAGCCACGAAGGTGGTATCCAATTTTAAGGGAGATATATTAGAAGAACATGCCAAGTATAAGCTAGTAAGAGACACATTTTTGTAGAAGGTAGCATAATGTCAAGAAGATACGTTACTATTCTCTATAGCACATAAATAAGTTCTCAAATGGAGCAAAAAAGAAGCTAAGGCCATAGATCAAATTGAATATATCAAAGAGATATAGATATCCTGAGGCACGAAAGGCCATGGAATATGAGTTATGTTGGATGATAGCATATCTAAGATGCAAGAAGTTGCTAAATATTGGGTGAATTATCCATTGAGACAAAGATTCGAATGGAGGAAAAATTGTCAGTCTATTGCATTTGGAAAACATCAATTGAACAATGGTTGATCTCTCTCTAGTTGTCGAGTTTTGGTCACCAGAGGATTTTTGGGGGTTTGAAGAAGTGATGTCAGAATTCCAAAAAAAATCCTAGAAACATGAACATGACATCAAAGGTATATACGTAGTAGAACATGGCCTACTTGCAGAAGTTTTTTGTCACTAAATTCAAGATAGTCGATAGACTAGAGGGGTTGATTTCGGAAATAAAGAAGTAAACTCAACACTTCAAAGAAAGAAAGAAAACCTTCAATTTTTTTATGGGTCAATGCAATTTTCCATACATGCATGCGTCCAATGAATTATTTGCACAACGGGATTCCTATGATGGCAAGCATGCAACCAACAAGTCATCGAGTTCGCATGAGTTGTCTTGACATGTAAATTTTGTTTGGTTATTTTCAGTTTTGTCTTATTTTGAACTCAGTATTTTAGTCACCTAAAAGTTCAATAAATAGAGACATCGACCTCTTGTAAAGAAGCTGATGAATTGTAAAATAAATTATGGACTATTGTAGCTAAGAACTATTTTGAAGAATAATTCAAAAGCTTTGTATGAGCCAAGGTGTTTTACTAAATTCTTGTGTCATTTTCTTGCATTGTGGATTATTCGGCGAGCAACTTAATATGTCGGGTGTTTCTAGTAACAATTTCAAACACAATTAAGAATATTCTTAGTGTTTTAATGAATCTCTAGAATATTCATTGAATGATTTTTGGTACCGGTATTTGAGATGTTATAGAATTATTAGTGTATCTCATGTTTTAAATTTATTTCTTTCTGTTGATAAAATTAGTTCTTTCCTGAATCTTATTTGATCGAAAATCTATGAATAAAATTATTTATTCAAGTGTTTATAGCCTCGGATAGGTTTTATTGATTGTGGTTATAGGTTATACTTTAGCACAAGATTTTCTTCAATTATTAGATCATTTTCTTTCTACACTCATAAAAAGAAAAGAACCATAAAAAGGAAAACTAAACATAGAAAAAAAAATATAAACAAACTATTAAAGCCCATTGAATGATTGTCGGACCATAACCCGGAGGATCATTCCACACCAAACAAGGGGGGTTATAATTAGGCATCATCCTTGTATTTGATCCCTACTATTGAGCATTGGGAATCCATCCCCCTCAACATGCTCCTCGGTAGAGGTGTGAGATTCAAGCATGTTTTGATTTGTAAATTTCAGCCATAAGGAGGAAATGTAAGGGTTTCATGTGCAATTTGAAAATTCTTGTATTTCTTCGTTGAATGCTATTAGATACTATGACCAATTTGTTGTCTTTGATCTTCAAAGATGACTCTAGCTAAGAGCTAAGAGAGCCTTATATAGAGTAGGTAAATTTGTATGCATGTACCTTTTGCATGACTAGGGTCCACAACTATATTGTTGGCATGACTCAAGACATATTGCTACTTCATAGAATTTCAATCTTTACCCAATTGTGTAACAAATGGTATTGAGAATAGGACATAATAATTACATATTTCTTTGGACTTTATTTTGATATTATGTTGATTGTTTGATATTTGGGTTATTGCTAAGTTTGCAAATAAACAAAAGTGTTAGCGATTATTTGCTTAATTTATTAAGTAGCCACACATTAGCACTACTTTGTATTATTTTCATTTGATCTGCAAATGTAAGTGTACTAATGCTTCCAATATTACACTGTCAATTATTATATAGTAGTAATTTTTTTATAGTAATAGGGGAATTGATAACTAGAACATAAATCATCCATGCCACTAGGGATCACATTGCATCGTTGCCTCTATAACCCATGACCCAATATAAGCACCTACAATGTAGATCAAACAAGTTATCCATGATTTGAACCAAGGTGGGAGACATTAACACTCCCATCCACTCAATCTACCCTTGACGGGCTTTCCTTGTGTTATTTCATTGTGATGATCCCGTTGCATTGTTTTATCACATTCATGTCATGTTGTTTGACTATTCTCCATTCAATTGAAAGATAACACCCATCTAGGTCTTTGATTCCACTCAAGCAATAATTATTGGTATAATATCTTATATGTTGTGTTCCATGACTTCATATGTCATTCCAAGTACTTTGTTTGGGGTAAATAACCCTTGTTGGCGCAAAATCAAGACCAGGGTTCTCAGAGGTTACCAAAAAAGGATACCACTGTAGTCTAGAAGCGTTGACATATTCAGCCTTCTGAAAGAGAAGGAGGTCTCACCCGAAGCACAGCAAAGATGTGTGTGGTGAAGTGAGTCAAGAAAATGCACCACTATGTTTTATATTATCAGCATCTCAAAATTGTCATACAATAGATACATCTCTCATGCAATGGCTTATGCAGTGGAATCTATTATCAGGTATCCATTATAGACTCTACCCTACTGCGCAACACAATATAATCCCCAAAACCCATTACAATAATATCATGACAGTCATTACTAGATCCCAACCCAACCAACAACAAAACTTGAGTATCTCTCCTGCATCCTCATTCACCAACTATGTTAACCTATGTAACCTTTTTCCTCATTGTACTGCCTTCCTCTTTATACCTTTCTCTTGGTCGGTTCTTAGACTTCTTGTTCTGCTACTTTTCTGGCCTTTTACCACTGGCATCTGGTGCTTTTACCACTTTTCTAATTGCTTGTCCAGCTGATGCATGGTGATTTTTGTTATCTCCACTATTGTTAGGATTTCGGTTAGTTTTTATCTCTTCTAACTAATTTTCTCTACTGTCCCTTTAACAGATAGTCATAAGTTTCTTTCATAAAAACTTTGGCATTTCCACAAAAATGTACACTTCTAAAAATAGAGGGCCTAACAAGCCCCGACCACAACCGTTGACTTGTATCAAGTCAACCTTCCATTGCTTTCCCATTGCTTTCCCATCGCCTTCTACAAATGGAGGGCCTAACTTTGGTACAATTTTGAGGGTCTGCTGGCAGAAATTTCCATAGTGCTCCATGTGGTCCTACCATTTTCTTGCTAATATCAATGCTCCTACAACAAACTCCTGTGTGGTTGTCACATTGGGCTCCTCGGGCTTAGTAGCTAGTAGTGTATTCCATTCAGTGTTTGCAATGGAATCAAGTTGTTGCATCTGGACATACTCAGCTTGCACCATAGGTCGGAATTTTCTAATCTCTTTCTTGGCAGCCCAAGTAGACTCATACATCAAATCCAGTATTTCGTCTTCAACCTAAATCTCTAAAAATTTGGTTGCTTGTTTGACTGGCTTAGTGATGGATTAGGATTTCACATTCATCCAGTTGATATGTGTGCACAACTCTTTGATTGGATTACTTCGCCATTCCAGCAAGCTGACCCAGTCGTTGAGCATGTCAAAGACTTAGTGACATTCATCTACATGGGCATGAAGAGAGGACCGGATGAGATTTCCCTCAACGACTTCCTATGTGATCTTCTGCATCATTTTTCGGGGCTGCTCATTTTCCTTCAACTTAATTTCCTGCATATCTTTTTGAAGGTTGTTGATCCTTGCTACTAGTTGTGACCAGGCATCATCAATGAGCTCAATTCGTTGCGAATGTGCTATTGGGTTGATATATTTAGGGATCTAGGGAGAAACCTGTCTGAAAGTGGGCTAGACTTGGAGAAATTTTTTAGAAACGACCACAACTATATACTAGTCATGTGTACGCAATCCATGCTCATGTGCTCTAGCGGATGATGTTGCAACAATATTCATGTGCAGTTGTTGTGATTGTTGTGTGAGCTCTTCGTTGGTCTTCTCCACTGAAGAAATCCTATGCTCAAGCTGATAAGTGGAGTCTTTCCAAGACCAAAGGACAAAAATGTGATTGGGACAAAATTGTTCTTCAGAAACAAGCTAAACGAACATGGACAGGTAACCAAAAACAAATCAAGACTAGTGTGCAAAGGATATGCTCAAGTTGAAGGAATAGATTTGGAAGATACCTTTTTTCATGTGGCTAGAATGGAAGCAATCAGAATGTTCTTGGCTTATGCATGCTCCAAAGGATCAAAGTGTATCAGATGGATGTAAAATTGGCTTTTCTAAATGGAGAATTAGAAGAAGAAGTATAAAAAGAACAACTAGAATGGTTTCTACTATCATAAAAGGAAGACTATGTTTGTAGATTGAAGAAATATCTTTATGGACTTAAGCAAGCTCCGAGATCTTGGTACTCAAGATTGGACAGGTACTTACAACAACAAGGTTTCATAAGGGGAAATGAAAATAGTAATCTCTACATAAAAGTGGATCAAGGCAGTATGATTATTATTGAAGTGTATGTTGATGACATCATATTTGGAAGTGATGACGATAGATAGAGTCAAAATTTCGCCAAGGATATGCATAATGAATTTGAAATGTTCCTACTTGGGGAGTTGACTTTCTTCTTAGGACTCAAAATATCTCAGCTAGATGAAGGCATTTTAATTTCCCAAACCAAGTACATCAAGGAAATGTTAAATAATTTCAAAATGAAATATTGTAAACCTATGAGTACTCCTATGATTATTGGTTACAAGTTGAGAAAAGATGATGAATCTAAAGAAGCAGATCAAAAACTCTACAGATCAATGATTGGTAGTCTACTCTATGTGATAACTTCAAGACCAGATGTAATCCAAGCAGTTGGATAGGTCACAATATTTCAAGTGGCACCAAAGGAAACCCATGTACTAGTAGTGAAAAGGATCTTCAAATATCTTAAAGGAACAACATATTTTGGTCTATGATATTCGAAAGGAAATGAGTTAACTATGGTTGCCTACATGGATGCAGATTGGGCAGGAAGTATTGATGACAGAAGAAGTACAAGTGGAGCAAATTTCCACTTAGGTCACTACTTAGTGTCCTCGTTGAGCAAGAAGAAATATTAAATACCCTTAGCCACAACAGAAGCAGAATATATCGCAGCAACAACATGTTGTACTCAGATTCTATGGATGAAGCAAACCCTGCAAGACATACAAGTGATATATGATTAACCTATTCCGATAATATATGATAACACCACTACTATAAGCATCTCCAAGAATCCAATGATGCATTCCAAGACCAAACATATTCCTATTAAGTTCCACTTTTTGTGGGAACAAGTCACGGAAAAGAATATCAAGATGGAGTACCACCATACAATGGTGCTCTTTACGTTCTTTCTAGCACTTACCTTTCCTTGACTCCTTGATTTTTCGACTAGAAGGCGACAAAATGGGAATCGCTTCTCCTTTGGGACCTTCTGGTTTAGACTTCGATGACAAGTTATTTGCATGCAGAGCAGGGTTTGTTTCTGATCCTCATAAAACTTTCACCTTCTCCTTATCCCAGAGACTATCAAAATGAAAGTTGATGGTGTTGTTTTTGGTGCTACCTCCATCCATATTGAGAATGGGGCCTTGATTGAGGTTATGGGCCTTGGGATCTAACATTTGATGGGGGATCTAACGATCCCAAAAAATCCAAATCAGATGTCGACTTTAAACGTTGCAACCTAACAAACTCTTCATCTAATACAAAAAAATCCTTTGCACTTAAAAACTCTACAATGTAATCCAATATTGAACCACCCAAATAATTTCTTTTTAACAATCATGTCGTCTGATCCAAGACTTCCCAACCTGAAAAATACTAACAACTCCGCTGAGACTAATCATCGAGAAAAAAGTGGTATCCTCATTGAGAAAAATATTGATGCCATAGTCCATTAACGGGACCCAAGACAAACCTCGTTGTTCCTGTCTTAAATTATGTCAAAGGGGCATGAAGAATCCATCGGATCGAGACCTACACTAACAAAAAAGAGCATCGAAAAGTGTGTGTGTGTGTGTGTGTGTCTAAGACATTTTCAAAGACATTTTTGCCGACACAATGTTGGTAACACTGATA
>JASDQU010505993.1:11958-37913 GCA_032191745.1 Picea mariana | reverse complement strand
CGAGGCAGAAGGTCGAGGGGGGGTCTGATATGCGCCGTGGGCGGTCGATCTGGGCACGCTCCTCTCGATTGTTAAGATAGACACACCCAATCTCTACGACGTGCCAATCCATCGGGCCATCCAAATACTTAGGGTAAAATGCATTTGGTGGGTTTTTCAGCCCCTTTTTTCGCATTTTTTCACCCAGGGCTCAAATCTTAAGGGAAAACACCCCCCTTACAAAGATATGTGCTAACATTAGGCTCCATGGGGGATAGAGTCCTCCCTGCGAGGCTCTAAGATCTTCAATAGTTCCAGTCGCCTTCCGTGGGCTATGGAGTCATGCTAAAAAAATGTCCTGCTGAGGATTACAGGCCGATAATTACTCTAAACAAAAGCAAATACATGGGCTCCAGAAGCAGCTTATTTATGTACACTCCTAGACTAATGATTTTTTACATAATGCTGGGTGAAAGCGAGCTTCCACCGTAGCCATTCAATTAACTTCTTAACTGGAAGCTCTTTTGCTCTATCAGTGATTGATATCAGATGATGCAATCGTGACAACATAATGATCACATCCTCCAACTTTCCTCCTAATGCTGATGTCAAGATAAAGCTGGGAGACTCCAAAACATGAAGGAAATGCAACTCCATGTATTCCCCTATAGGTTCATAGAATAAGTGGCAAAGTCCAGAAAATTTGTAACATAAAGCCTGCTTTGTCTTACAGCTGCTCACACCTGGTTGAATGTCTTTGGCAAGCACAGGTGGGTGAAAGGCTGATGTAGGCTGACTGATATCAGGCGATGACTACTCACCTGCAAGCTCTGGGTAGGTTATAAACTACGCCTTTATCTCTTCCTCTTCTTCTTCATGGCTCTCCCAAGGATCAGAGTCATAATCATCATACACAGGAACCATGGGAAAGCTCTACTCTTGGTCTTCTACAGGCTCAAGATAGTCGATTTCCACACAATGTTTTTCCTTAATGTATAAAGTAAAAGGCTATGTTGCATGCTCTTGGAAATCCTTCATATCCATCTCAGAATTTGATTCATAACTGTCATACACAGGCTGGATTCTCCCTGAGTCATCAAAATATGATGCAGGGATCTGCTGCTCTTCATCTGAATACATGACTATATCTTCGTTTAAATCTGAGACAACAGGTGCATCAGGGGAAGAAAATGTTGCCCCTATGGATATGCAATCCTCAACCTCACCATCATGAGTAGGGCTACCAAGAACATCTGCTCCTAGGACTGGAAAATCCTCTGCACTTTCTTCAAAAGAGCAGCGAACATGATCTGCCTTCAATTTATCTATCCTTGTAGAAAGTGATATCGCCAGCCACACCAACTCAGCCAGGGCATCTTCTTCCTCCTCGCAGCCTTCATCTTCACATATTCCATCCTCATAGCTTTCATCCTCACAACTTTCATCCTCATAGCTTTCATCCTCACATCTTTCATTCTCACAGCTTTCATTTGAAACAGTCATACCTTGAACACGGTCTTTATATTCTTCACAACAATTATGACAAATTAACTTAGAAGAATAAAACTTTTGACAGTGCCTATTGAAAGTTGCATGAAATTCTCCCAGGGAGGAGATGCTAGCAGGGGGTAAGGAGTGATACCATTCACGAGCATTTTCTGCTAATGAGAACATGGACATATTTAATAATACATCTTCATGATGTATCTCCCATTGATGCATGAGTTCATGAAACTCAAGGAGTTGTTTTTCAAGTTTTTCCTCTTTACACTCTCTAAATATGGGGAAAAAATCACCCCATTCATCCATAGTAGGAACAACATTAGGAAAAACATGAACAACAAAAAAATTGAAGGGAGCAAACCTTCGAGCCAAGATTTTGTCCATTTTGAACTAGTGGAGTCGCCAATCAATTCTTTAATCACAGAGTCGTTGGGTGAATGATATGCGGTGTGAGTGTGTTTGGTCTTTGTTCACCATCAAAGACCAGATCTGATCGTTGTGTTCTCTTAGGGGGATTTAGGTGTATCCAGATGGAAGCCACATTGAAACAGTGGAGTCGCCAAGTGCAAGCACAATCTTCAATGGTTCTGATATCTGATGCACCTTCAGAATCAAAAGCTTGTTGTCGTTCTATCCCAGGGAAAGGTCTTCAATTCGTTCCCCGACAACAACGTCAGAAATGTTAGCAATGGAAGTCACCCTTGGATTGCATCGAAGGTAAGCCCAATACCCATCAGATTTTTATGTCACAGGTTGGTTTTAAAGAGGTCAAATGGGCGCAAGCTCAAGACAATATCATTTTAACTCAGAAAATAGAGACCGACATGTATAAACAGGTGAGGTCTTGATTAAATTCAATCAGTAAGTTGAGCTTAAGTGTGAGCAGAGGGAAGACTTGGTGAGAGAGTTGAACAAGACTACTAGGGGCATTAGTCCTTCCAACAACTCGGAGAGGAAAAGATCGAACTCAAGAGAAATCTTGAGATTAAACTTCAGACACTAAAATTTGGTGCAAGCAACACAGTCACAACAACAGAATAGTCAAACCTCCATTACCCTGCAACTGAAACAACTTGACTAGAACATCCATGCTTGAGCCATTCAATGTAAGAAGAGAAAAGATAACACAATAAAATGATTAAAACTGGTGAAGATACTACTGTGATCAAACCTACATCACAACAGCATGACTACCCTCAACTGGATCATCCATGCCCAAGTGTTTAACACAACTGTTACAGAGAAATGAAAAGGAAGCTGACTTTCATTAAACAATAAGTCTCAAATACAGATACATAACTAGAAGAACCAGAGCTTTATTAAAACTTTACAATACAAGAGCCTAGCTCAACCATAGACCATAACAAAATATCAAAATTACATATTTATACTCAGGCACGACTACCACCACCAGAGGAGCGATAGAATCATCCATTGAAGGCTTTGTGTCTGCATGCTCTCTGGTAGACTGTGCATGCAGTCTTCTGGTCAGACGTGAGCTTCTGTCAGACACAAATGTGTTTAAGAAGGGACCTGACTTGCAGATAGTCCCGCCTCCTTAACATAACTTCCAAGCCTTCGATTTATGGGGGTAGACGATGTTTCAACCACCTTCTCCTACTTCATTAACCACCTGCATCGGGATTATGCTGGTCCTGAATCAACTCCTGCACCTGGGAAACGTGCTGGCCACACTCTGAAACTGTGCCACTGGGATCCTCGTTGGATGCTGATCCGGGAGATGGCAGGTGGACGTGGACGCTGACGACAGGGGACAGTCGAGGCGACTAGTGTAGATCAAAGAACTACCATGCACGCCAGGTGGCCATGTGGAAGGATGCAGTTGGTGCTGACATAGAATGCGGCGAGGTGACATGGCAACGTTCGAGAGATGAGGCATATTGGGATGATGACGTGAAGGTGCATAGGCGATGTGGCAAGGGGAAAGAGGTGTGGGCAAGGGAATGAACGATGATAATAATGGAGGTGACACAGAATGGAAGGAATAGGTGGCGGGAGGCGAGAGGTGGTATGCGAAGGTGGAACGGTGATAGATCGGGAGGGCGATGAGTGGAGGACAATTGTGAGGGGGCGAGAGGCGAGAGGTGGTATGCGAAGGTGGAACGGTGATAGATCGAGAGGGAGATGAGTGGAGGACAAGTGTGAGGGGGCGAGAGGCGTGAGTGAAAAGGAAGATGTGACAAGTAGAGGGAAAGGTTAGGTGGGAGACATGTGTCAGTGAGAGGGAAGGCGGTAAGGGAGAGCGGTTAGTGGCTTAGGTTGGAAGGGGGGTGGGGAGGGAGTGGTAAGCAATTTAGTGCGTGGGGGGGGGTCTGAGTTTATGAGTAGGCGCCACATTAGTGGGGGGGCCGCGCCCGAAAACCACTAACTCGGACCCCCCCCCCTCCCCACCCCCTCGTTAAAGGCAGAAGGTCGGGGGGGGTCCGACATGTGTTGTGGGTCGTCGATCTGAGCATGCCCCTCTCGACCATTAAGATCAACGTGCCCAATAGCTACGACGTGCCAATCCATCAGGCCATCCAAAGACTTAGGTAAAATGCATTTGGTGGGTTTTTTAGCCCCTTTTTTTCGCATTTTTTCACCCAGGACTCAAATCCTAAGGGAAAACACCCCCCCTACAAACATATGTGCTAACACTCTCCAAAAAGAGAGAGACTGTTATTCAACAATTTGAAAGCAAAGATATTTAATGTTTCAAGAAATCTTTGTTTATGTGGGAGACTCTACTTCCGAAAAAGTTGTAGATGCCATAATCAATGATTCTATAATTCAATATAAAATAAATTGGAGGTGAAGTTGAAACCCTTATGAAAATGATAGCATTGATCTAGGAATTGCAGAGATAGAGAAAAAAATATCATGTCTTACACAAAAAGTAGTAGAACTTAAATTGTAAAAATCTTATGACATTGTCCTAGTTGGTTTACATTCAACATAAATCTAGTGAAAATAACATGCCAAATTAAATTGTAAAGGAGATAAAGACTAGGCATATCCCTTGAGAAGGGAGTTCTAAGATGAAAAAAAGAGTTATCTATGCTATATTTCTTCAATGTGATTTAGAAACCCAATTAATATTTGAGAAAAATATTTCCAAAAACACCATGAAGAGTAACTGTCAAACAAGCCCTCAAATTTAGAATAAAGTCAAGTCGTATGGGCACACGTTAAGAAGGATTCTTAGCAAACTACTTTATCTCAAATAGGGATAAGTTTGATAGAAAAATGAATCCAAATAAAATTAATGTTTCTATCCATGTTCCTTTGGAATAATTGACAGGAAGGATAACATATCTCAAGGAATAAGTCCTTTACATAATAATCTTTGTTTTTGACCAAATTCAAAGTCTAAAGAAGTTTTTAGTGATGAAAAGAAGCTAGGAAAAGGATCGCCTGAGAATTTGAAGAATCTTTGTGAATATTGGAGAATGATCAATATCAAAAAGTATCTTCCAATGCCATTATTGGAAATTTCATCAAAGTGCCCCTAAGTAACATGGTAGACAAGGTATCTTCTACCAAGAAACATGCTCGAATAGTTGCTAGGAGGTATGCATAAATCATGACTCCCAAAAAGAATGCGAGTTCTCCTTATGGTTATGGAAAGCCAATTTCTCTGAGAAATATGTATGGAATTAAGAGAATATTAACATATATGATACTTTAAGATGCAAAAGGGAGATTAAATAACCATTCTTCCAATATACCTATCCTAGGTTGTTTGGTAGTCCTTGTGTTAAGGAATTCATCTTGAGGAATGAATAGCAAGGTAAAGTGAGACTCCCTATAAAGTTTGGAACTCCTCAAAAGTCACCAACACTAAATTTTGTAACTCCTCAAAACTTACGAACGTTGTATTCTATAACATCTCAAGATTCAGGAATGACAAGCGAAACAAAGAAAACATCGAGCCCTTGCTTGAAAGGTGGAAAAAACACATCCAATCTTACAAATTTTTGTTCAAAAGACACAGGACAAACAACAAATGACAACCACTTCATACCAATTGGAAGGAACAGTCAAAGAGACTGGATGCACTAATTGTAAAAAAGAGCAAAGCATTTAATACAATCACTGAAAATTGCTCGGGTAAGAGTATTTTTGGCATGAATCAAGAGAAGCTTCTTGTATAGACTACAAGCCATTCCTAATTAGCTTTGTTTCAACCCCATGAATTCCTAAGCTAGATAAAACACATTCATTCTCACTGCCAAAACTCCCAAATATTCTAGTTGTGTCAAAATAGTAGTAGTTAGACTGGAAAACATATTTTCCAATGTAGATCAGATTAGGCGAATAAATTTGATTGATAATAGAAGTGGATAATCATTGTTTTTAACTCTTCTAGTAGAGAGATGGATAAGATTAGACAAACATTGTTGATCTTCATGGTTTATGGCATATTGTGGATATTAAGTTTGTCCCATAGAATTAAAAGAAGTGAACTTGTTTGGATATTTCTTGATATCACATGCATTTACCCATTCTTATATTTGTATTTTTACTAGACTTTTCTTCTCCTTGGTATTCTCTAGCAAGACCGACACCTTATGTTTATCCCTAGATTCAACCTAGCTTTATTTTTCCAATTATTTTAATCTCAGAGATGAGTCAGTGAGGGGGTTGGGGTCTCCCATAGCTATGCCAATGGGAATGATCCTCTCCACACATGACAAACCTTTCATATAGGTTAGTAGCCATTTATTTATATAGGTGTAAAACTAATTTCAACCTATGAGGTTATCCTTTTGGGTGGAAATGCCATCTTTTAATAGCCCATATTACCTCCTTGTGTAAGTTCTAATGCCTCTTACATAGGCACAATCCTCCCTCATCCCTACAAAGTTATCATAATAACACACACTTTATTGGTTCTATGTCTATGGCCCGAGGTCTCCTTAATCACTGATTATATTACACCAATCCTACCTATCAACAACCCCTCACTCCTCAAGCATATTTTCAGCCTCCCATAACATATATATCATAAATTCCACCAATATTATCATAGGGTTTAAGATTGGTATTTACAAATTGGCATAATAGAAACACCTTCAATGGAAGTTGTGCACCAGAGGCACAAAAAACAAAAAAAAAAATTGCTTTGCATTCCAAAGGATCAACTAAACCATCATAAGAGTTGCAATCACATTCAATGCTTATAGGTCAATCCAAACCCCATGGAAATGTTCACTCCACAATCCTCAAACACAAAATGTGAGACCTGTGATGAAGATGTCTATATATTTATAGAGGAAAGGCACCCATAGATGAGACAATACAAGCCCTTGTATGTCATGAAACCCATAAAACTATGAAGTTTAATCCCCATATTCTACCTTATATCCACGACATGACCTTGAAAAGGTTAACTTTGGAAGAATCCCCTACTCGATGGTTTTGGCTCACCCAATAGGGTTTTTATGACACCCCTCCCATACCTAAACTTGGTCAATTGCATATGGTCTTTGAGCACCTGTTTAATTTTATGAGGTAGTTTTGATGCACATGTTTAGTTGGTTCATGTATTAGATGTGATTTTACTTGCTATGATATGTTTGACTTGAGACCCTTTGAGGGCACATTCATTGTCTTTGCAGGACCTTGCTTGGTGGACAGTTTTGGAGGAACATGCCTAGATTGGGCTTCCTTGGGGCATGAATCCCACAGGTTGGATACCATATCCCACACATCGGATGATGACAATAGCCTTTAGAGGCTTGATATACACCTCATAGGACCTATCCTATCCCTTCATCACCCTAACGACCTGCCTTTGGAGGCTAGAGATCTACGTCTTGGGGCTTGACGTCTTATTGGGGCTAGGGTTTGGTGGTGGTGGTGTTGATGATGGACACTTGGTATGTTTTGATGGAAGGCCCCTTGTAGTGAGAAGGAGACTCTTGACTTGAAGACACATGGCCTTTGGAGGCCTAGTGCTACCCTCTCCAACCTCAATGACTTCCTGCATGTGCCAAATTGTCACCCCTCAAGGGGATGACGTCGTGTTTTAGAGTTTTCTTATGTGCAAGTTAAATTTAAATTTTGTAGAGGGGAAAAATAAATGGAAATGTCTCCCTTATTTTGTGATTTACCCTTATTAAGTGGACAAACTTTATCTTACAGGTTTGGTATAAATAAAGATCAAACTCATTCCATTTGAGACGTAGCTCTCCCATCTTGGAGAAAATACTTGGCTGAAATTTTCGCTCTCCTTGGGCAAAATAGATTTCTCTCTCTTACGCAATTTTTGGATGTTAAGTGTTGATATTGTGGAGGATAGTGGTGTGCTATCTTTGGAAGGCTTGTCTCTTTCTTTGTGGTGGAATTTACTTGGTAAACTAGGGTTTGATCTTGCATCTTGTGGAGTTGGTAAGGAAATTTCTGAATTAGTTGGTATTTTCTTCTTGTTCCATGCTATTCTTATTTGAAACCCTAGGAGGATTATAAATGCATACACCCTCCACCAAGTTTCATCTCAGTTTTTGGTTGATAAGTTATTTTTTGCAAGGTTTCTAGGAGGAGTACGAGGGTGTACATCCTCCTATGTTTACCTTAGTTTGATTTGCATGCCCTAGGGAGTAAAAGGGATTACACCCCTAGGGATATTGTGGGTATAACTCTCACATATAAGAATCAATTTACCAGATAGATTAAAGGAACTAATATGAAAATTACATTGGAGAAATAAATTACTTGCATTGGAAAACACGATTTAACGAATTATTGATTTGGTTCAAAGTGCAATCAATTGTATGCTTTATATGCTTATTTGAGCCACTGGAGCGTCTCATTTAGCCAAAGTATTATTGTTTCTATCATAACTAAAAGATACAACCAATAGGGATTGCAGCAAGCAAAACACTCTATAACTTTTACTTTTGCTCTCTTTTCAACCATCAAAATTTGCTAGAAAGTTGCCATAATAATCTACTTGTCATTTAACATCTTTTGGGTGGTCTACTTGTAATTTTTGGTGGTTGGAATTTTCTGTTGTAGAAATATTTTGCTATTGTCATAAGGCTGTTATAATATCTCTACAATAACACCCTTGAACAACCCTATATTGTTGCTAAAGTCTCGCTCTATCTTACTTGAGTTATACTAATCATTACTAGCTTATCTCTTGCATCTTTAACTAGACTTTCAGTAACATATTTAACAACTTTGATTATCATTTACTTGTTGATTTGTATCACCGTTTACTGCTGCTATATAGGACATAAAGATTCACTTGCTTTTCCATTGGATATCTTGAATTGTATGTTTGTCTTTTCTTGTGTCTTGGGCAGGTACAACTATCTTTTGCAAGTACTCAAACACTTGGAAACCATTGAATATATACAAGACTCGTTCTCAATCCACCTTCCACTTAGTAGTTTGAACTACATGGGAATTATCTTCCATAACCTCACTTCCCATCTCATTTTCCCCTAGGGTCACCCGGGATTCCCCCTTGTGTAGGATTTCTCCTTCACTAAAGCAAGGGGAGGGTTTATCTAAGGTGACAGTGGGTAGACTCTCCCATGGTTCTCGCCATCTTGTGGATTGGGTCGGGCTTTTCCCAACCTACAATTTGTGCAATAACATTTTGGCGTCATTGTCAGGGAGGATTTTGAATCCTCTTTCGTGCCCTAACGACACTTTGGAAAGATTCTGTCCCAGAGCCTTTACCCTAAAATTTCCTAGCAACTCCATTTGAGGTAAGTTCCCCTATGATTTCTAATGAGCATTAGTCTCATCTAGAGACTCCATTGAAGTGATATCCCATGTTATGGAAACATGGATTTGTGGCGCTTTCATGAAGCATATAAGGCCTTGGATGCTGAAACTATTGACGGGTATCTGAACAAGCGCCCAATAAACCAGTTGGATGTCATCCCAAAGTTTGATGGTAATCCATGTTCGGCTTTAGTACACATTGTTGAGTTTACCAGATGCATCTACTATGAGAATGTACAACATGAGGATGTGTGTCTACGGTTGTTTTTGTTGTCCTTGGGAAGTGAACAAAGGGATTGGATCAAGCAATCTTGCAAGCCAATAAGTAGATCTTCTTTAACGATCCTCATCAAAGAGTTCCTTAAACATTGGGGGCCAAAAGCTCAAAGTCTCAAAGAGACAATTCAGGACTTGGAGGATGCTTTTTTAAGGGAAGGTTTTGACCTTGATCTTATTGAAGGTTTAAGAGAAATGATTTTTCTAGAGTTTGTTGAAATAACAGTTGAAAGAGAATACATTGATGACAGTAATGAAGAAAGTTTCGAGTGCTTCAAGGAAAGCATAGAAGAATACTACAAGTTTTGTGAACAATTGATAGAGCTTTGTCCCGATCAAGACTTTCTGGTCAAGTTTTGTGAACAAAGAGAAGAAGAATATGACATTATCCTCCAAAATTATGAGGAAAATCCTACCCTAAACTCAACATGGGAGGTTTCCATTGCATATTATGGAGTAAGATCACTATATGACGTTGTGATCGAGAAGTATGGGTACCAGGAAAACTTCCCAAATGACGATGAATCACTCTTCATGCCCAAACAAGTCTACAAACTTGTTAGAGATCAAGATCGAGATGGTGAATTCTTTGATTCTTTTGAAGGTGATGAATAATTGATTAAAGAACAGATCCATGAAGAAAGTTTCCAAGAAAAACAAGATTGTGATGAAATGCAACATCCAAATGTGCAGAAGGAGACATTGGTATCCATGTTCCCGCTTGACGAAGATGAAGTCATTCAACATTGCCTTCCTCCTGCACATGAATATGAAGAAGTGATTAGTCCCAATGATGTAAATACTTTTGCAAAGGAACTCTCCGACATGGTTGATCTACACATCGATGATTTCATAAAGGTTGGGATATGTAGATGGGATGTGGGTTGCTTCTTTATTGGTAGATATCCCATTTACAACATTGAAGGTAGCTCTCAAGAAAAAGGGGTTGAGTGGTTATATTTAGAGGACTGGTCTTCGCACGTATATGATTTAGATGTTTGGCAACACGATGATGATATGGTTACAGACTTATTCCATCCTTTTGAAGATAACTTGTTGCAATATTCTCATGATGATTCTCAACCATCCCTTGAGAGTTGTGATGAGCATCCTTTCAGTGACCCAAGCTTGTTCTCTGAAGATTCCCAACCACTATTGTGCTCAGATTTTGATAGACACCAGGTTGTGGCTAGGCCAGAGCAGTCTGAGGCTCACACTACCATACAAAAGTATTTTCATATTGAGACTTTTGCCATGGATTTTCTGATAAAGAAGCGACATTTTCTAAGTCCGGGAGAGGAGTTTTTCTCTAGACCTAAGGCTATCTCTTACCCCATTTCCTATTGTTTGGAAAATCATAAGGTTTTCTTGGGATCCCTTATCTCCTCTTAGCATTCAGGGAGCGATGAAATTTTAAAAAAGATGAAGAACGAGCCCCTGTAGATGAAGAAATCGTTGAAGAAAGTCCTACTGATTTGTTGAGGCTAGATCTTGTTGAAACATATCATAGACTAAATTCTTCATGTGTGATGATCACAGAGAAATACAATTTGAGTGATGAAGAAGACTTACACGAAAGGAATCATGTTGAAGATCCACTTGAAGCCTCCTTGACTTATGTTCTTGCTACACATGAAGACAAGGAGATGGTAAATTGCAGTCATATATATGAGCCATCATATATATATGGTATCCCTCTTCAAAAATGGATTGATCAGGATTGTGGTTTCTCTTCCCAACAAGATTTTGTCTCTCCCACCCATCTCCATGAGTTTCATTTCATGATTAATTATATGTCTATTTGTGCTCACAATCATTATGTGCTTGACTTATCTTTGTTGTACTACATGATTAAGCACAGGGGGATATACCTTGATGAAATGTTGAGCAGGTGGTTACACTGGTTGTTTGACTTCACCTGACATTTTCAGGGGCCCCAAGACCCAAGTAAGTAGGTAGGTCATATTTATTTCTTTCATTTGCATCTTGATTTCTCATAGTAGCTGACGCAGACACCACCTCTCTGCCTCGACAGAGTCTCTGTGTTGACCTCCCGGTCTTAAGGATTGTTCCAATTTCACCTTCGAGCCGAAGTGGCTCTTTTGATTCCTTGCTGGAATATCTTCTAAATCGATCCACAGGTCCTTCGGGAACTCCCCTGTGCGAACAACACTAGGTGCGAGCTCCGCCTTTTCCAAGCGACCACGGCGCTCTGACCATGGGCCTAACCCAAGGTCTCTTGTCGAAATATCGCGATCTCGAGAGTTCGGGAGTCGAAGCCTTCGACTCCTCCTCTCCAATCTTGCGACACCCAAGATTGTGAAATGGTATAGATCCTCTCTGTCAGCACCCTTCTCGTGCGACCACCGGCTAGGCTAAGCGCTAGCACTTCTCGCCTCTCGCACCTTCACGAGTTCAAAGGTCGAACCTTGGCACCTTTCTTTCACGAACCCCCGAGAGTAGATGTTGACTTTTCTCCTCTCGTTCTCGCTACTCGCAACTTCGTGAGTCGAAGGGTCGATCTCTCGTTCCCTTATCTCCCGAACCCCCGAGACATGAAAGGTCAACGGGGTGTTGACTCCTTCCAATAAGTGACGTGTGTCCGCCTGTCTACTTCCCGAGCCCACTTTTGTGGTTTTGCCACGCGTCCACACTCATGCCTCGGCTCTCGACACTTCATGAATTCGTGACTTGGAGCACCCAACTCTTGGGCTCTCACCCTGCGAACCTCCGAGTTCGCGAGATCCCTAGATCTTTGCCACCTGTCCTCCTCCGACAGATGGTTGCGATTCTCTCGCGACTTCGCTACTCGAGAATTCAAGAGACTTCCTTCTCTGACCTTCGATGTCTGAATCCCCGATATGGATGATCTCGTGACACGTGTCCGCTCCTAACGAATGACTCAGATCCTTTCGAGACTTTCATCTCCTCTGCTCTATTGTATGAGGGTTTAACTCCCTCGCAACTCTCGACAGATCTAATGGTTGTCAGGTAATTGGACCAAGATCCAACGGTCCAGTTCCTTTATGCTCTGTGCACTCCTCTGCGGCTTCCTGGACATGGAAAACCAATGGTCCAGATCTCTTCTCCTCAGCCTGATCTTACGACTGTTGTGCACCCTCCTAAGCTTCTGTGCTTTCTTCTAACACTTGAAAGAATTCCAAATGTATAAGGCCTTAACTTTGAATTCTTTTCCCTGCGAGCTCTTCGCCTTGAGTCTTGCTTGCGCGTACAAAAATGCCACTCCTCCTGAACTTTTAAAACTCTAAACTCTTCAAGAAGTTCTGTAGCCTCTGCACTCCTCGCAGCTACGGCTTTGTGCATAAAAGCACTCACCCTCCTGAGCTTGACCTTCTCTGGAACCTTAAGAGGTTTCCACGACTCCTGCACTCCTTGCAGAGTCTCTGCATGCATGAGGTGTTATCCCTTCTGAGCTTACTCATGAACTCAGATCGCTAAGGAACTAAGTCCCTTTTTCCTTTCTCCCTCAGATGGAGAATTCAGATGCCCTCCTGGCTATCCCTCTACTCAAGCAACCTTTTGCTGAGAGTTTCAGGGTGTTCAGCAACCCTGCGAAGATCCTTCTTCTTGGACTCTTCTACTAATTCTAGAACTCAAGGAGTTCTTTTCTCCTCTTGTGCCTGTCTGCACACCTACTCAATGCCCACCTGGCAGAGTATCTTCTTACAGAACATCCAACAGTTATGTCCCCTTCTGTGCGCCCTATGCACCTGCTCAATGCCCTCCTGGCAGAGCTCTCAGAATCCTTAGTGATCCTTGTTCTCTTGTCTGAACTCACAGTAGAGTTCTTCTCAATGCATCACTATGCATATGCTCAATGCCCACTTGGCAGAGCTCTCAGAATCCTTAGTGATTCTGACTTCAATCTGAACTCACAGCAGAGTTCTTCTCCTGTGCACTCCTTGCACTGGCTCGATGCCCTCCTAGAAGAGCTTCATAGAAATCCTCAGAGATTCTGTCTGCAACTGTATTTTCTCATACACAGCCTTGCCTCCAAGGTATTCAACAACCTTGAGGTCTTCCTCCTGAGTTGTTGATTTCAGCTTCTGTGCCCACCTGGCACACCTCTGTCTGAACCCACAAAATTCAGAAATGCACCCTCTGTGCATGGCTATCAAAACCCGCAGCATTCTGTCACACCCTCATGGTGTGAAGCCTCAAAGACCTCTCAGGCCTGAAACCAAACACACTCCTACAAATTCAAAACTACAACATACATTCACAGCATAATTTGAACACACATAGACATTCATTCAACACAGGAAATATGCAGGAAAAACTGTTGTTTGTATTAAATGACAAATGCCTGTTTTTACAAGGTGTTCCTGAGCATGAACTATATCAAAGTCTCATCTCCTTCTCTTCTCTTACAACTCTCTTGTGCCTACTCTAACTATTACAAAATGAGATCCTCTCGATCTTTTACCTAAGGGGGCTCTTCGAGCTCTTCCCTCCAATCTACCTACCCTATTCAATGGCATTGAAAGGGATGTCTAGTCTGCAAATCGAATCTAGATCTTAGCCTTCAAAGCATTAAAGGCCCTACCTACTTCTACGCCTGTGCAAAGCACGGCTTCACGACTCACCAACCTAAGACATTAAATTACATTCATTCAAATTCAAAATTGAAGATGAGGGTTGCGCCTCTCTTCGGCTTTGAATGCATGCGCTTACATGGTTGGCTGGCTGACGTGGAGAGATGCTCCTGCATCAGTAGCTTAGATGCATTTCATGTTCATTTTTCTCTACTTGCATATTACTTTCATCGTATTACATATTTAGTTTGTAAATTTTTGAAAAAATGCTAAAAAAATTATTTTCTAGATTAGTTGTCAATTTTGAATTTTTTAGATTTTGTTATATGGACAAAGGATGAGTGATCCATCCTGCACTTAACAGTTTGTTGTCTCAGTGTGTGTAGACACAGGTCTCTCCAAAAGATTTCAAGGTTCTCATGCACTCTATGGTGAGCACATGTCCCCAAGTAAGAGCGAAATGTTATCCCCAATTTTTAGGGATGACTAAGGAGATCATGTCTCAAGGGCCTCGGGTTGTATACATGGAGTACCGAGAGATAAATTGACTGTTGATGTCCACTTGCACAGTTGGAGACCCACTTCACCACCACGCTTCTGGATCCATCACCATGGCATTCACCACACCATCTTTCTTTTGAAAGACATTATGTCTTGCTTCATGAGGTACAATTCAGGTATTGTGTTAAGTATCACTCTAATATTTGAGGCATTTGAATATGTTGTATTGAAGCTTCTTTTGACTATAGAACATATGCTTAGACATTATGCTTTTGACCCTGTTTCACCTTGGTGAGTGTCATCGATTTCCTAGTAAGTGGCCAACTTTTCATGAAAGGGTGTGACTGGGGTCTTCTGAGGGGTCATCGTACCGTTCCTAACCATACTTACCACTTTCCATCTATTGTTCCCCACCACATCACCCTCTTCTAGGTTTTCTGGTCTTATTGACCCAAGAAGGGAATGTACCTCATTTCATGGGAAGAAGGGGCTTAAGGCTGAAAGGGATTGTAGATAGAAAAAGTTAAAATCCAAAATCATAACCTTCCAGGTGCTCTCCCAAGTAGGTCTTGAGAACGATGACATGTTTCTCCTAAAAGATAAAAAACCTGCAAAATCAAATACATATGTATAAAATTTCCCACTTGTTGAGGTATCTACACAAGTGCGTTACAAGCTTGGTTTTACCCCTATGGCACTCTGTGTACCTCTCCCTTCAAGTGACACTGTGGTACTTCCCCCCAAGCTTAATTTTACCCATAGGGGGTACCCAATCATTCTAGAACTTAATTAACTAATGGCAATAAATGGGCTTGGAAAAAAGATGCATTGAAAACGAATGTGCAACACACCCTGTACAAAGGCACCCATAGATGAGACAATACGAGCCCTTGTATGTCATGAAACCCATAAACCTATGAAGTCTAATCCCCATCCACCTCATATCTACTACATGACCTTGAATGGGTTACCTTTGGAAGCATCCTCTACTTGAGGGTTTTGGCTCACCCAATAGGGTTTTATGACACCCCTCCCATACCTAAACTTGGTCAATTGCATAGGGTCTTTGAGCACCTATTTAATTTGATGAGGTAGTTTTGATGCATATGTTTAGGTGGCTCATGTATTAGCTGTGGTTTTAATTTCTATGATATGTTTGACTTGAGACCCTTGGAGGGCGCATCCATTGTCTTTGTCGGACCTTGCTTGGTGGACAGTTTTGGAGGAACAAGCCTAGCTTGGGATTCCTTGGGGCATGAAGCCCAAAGGTTGGATACCATAGCCCACACACTAGATGATAATGATGATAGCCTTTGGAGGCTTGAGAGACACGCCAGAGGACCTATCCTATCCCTTCATCACCCTAATGACCTACCCCAACGACCTACCTTTGGAGGCTAGAGAGCTACATCTTGGGGCTTGACATCTTATTGGGTCTAAGGTTTGGTGGTAGTGGTGTTGATGATGGACACTTGGCACGTTTTGATTGAAGACCCATTGCAATGAGGATGAGACTCTTGACTTGAAGACACATGGCCTTTGGAGGCCTAGCGCTACCTCCTCTAACCTCAACGACTTCCTACATGTACCAAAACATCACCCCTCAATGGATGACATCATGTTTTAGGGTTTTCTTATGTGCAAGTTAAAATTATATTTTGTGAAGGGGAAAAATAAAGGGAAATGTCTCTCTTATTTTGCGGTTTACTCTTGTTAAGTGGACAAACTTTATCTTAGAGGTTTGGTATAAATAAAGATCAAACTCATTTCATTTTAGACATAGCTCTCCCATCTTGGAGAAGGTTCTTGGCTAAAATTTTCGCCCTCCTTGGGAAAAATCAATTTCTCTCTCTCTCTCTCTCTCTCTCTCTCTCTCTCTCTCATGCAATTTTTGGATGCTAAGTGTTGATCTTGTGGAGGAAAGTGGTGCACTATCTTTGGAAGGCTTTATCTCTTGCTTTGTGGTGGAATTTACTTGGTAACCTAGGGTTTGATCTTGCATCTTGTGGAATTGGTAAGGAAATTTCTAAATTAGTTGGTATTTTCTTCTTGTTCCATGCTATTCTTGTTTGAAACCCTAGGAGGAGTATAAGTGCATACAATCTCTACCAAGTTTCATCTCATTTGTTGGTTGATAAGTTATTTTTCTCAAGGTTTCTAGGAGGACTACAAGGGTGTACATCCTCCTATATTTACCTTAGTTTGATTTGCACGCCCTTGGGATTAAAAGGGATTACACCCCTAGGGATATTGTGGGTCTAACTCTCACATCTAAGACTACATTTACCCAATAGATTAAAGGCACTAATCTGAGAATTGCATTGGAGAAATAAATTACTTGCATTGGAAAACATGATTTAACGAGATATTGATTTGGTTCAAAGTGCAATCAATTGTATGCTTTATATGCTTATTTGAGCCACTAGAGCGTCTCATTTAACCAAAGTATTCTTGTTGTTGTTGTAACTAAAAGATATAGTGAATAGGGCTGCAACAAGACACTCTATAACTTTTACTTTTTCTCTCTTTTCGATCGTCAAAATTTTCTAGAAAGCTTCCATAATAATCTACTTGTCATTTAGCATCTTTTGGGTGGTCTACTTGTAATTTTTGGTGGTTGGAATTTTCTGTTGTAGCAATCTTTTGCTACAGCCATACGGGTATTATAATATCTCTGCAATAAAATATAGAACAACCCTATATTGTTGCTAAAGTCTCACTCTATCTTACTTGAGTTATACTAGTCATTACTAGCTTATCTCTGGCATCTTTAATTAGAATTTCAGTAACTTATTTAGTAGCTTTGATTATCATTTACTTATTGATTTGTATCATTTTTTACTGTTGCTATAAATGAAAGAAAGCTTCACTTGCTTGTCCATTGGATGTCTTGGCTTGTATGTTTGTCATTTCTTGTGTCTCGGGCAGGTACAACTATGTTCCGCAAGTATTCAAGCACTTGGAAACCATTCAATATATCCAATATGTATTATCAAGCCACCTTCCATTTAGTAGTTTGACCTATAGGGGCATCATATTCCATAACCTCACTTTACATCTCATTTCCCCCTAGGGTCACTCAAGATTCCCCCCTTGTGTAGGATTTCTCCTTCACTAAAGCGAGGGAATGGTTTATCTAAGGTGACAATGGGTAGACTCTCTCATAGTTCTCACCATCTTGTGGATTGGGTCAGGCTTTTCCAAACCTACAATTTGTGCGTTAACACAATGCAGTTAGGATTGAGTTCTTTAGGGGCCAAGTGCTTAGCCACATCCCAAGTGTCCGGGAGAGGTCGAAAATATGGTCAAAGAAGTTCCACATAAAAAACGGGGTTCAAGCCAAGGAAAGAGGGAATACTTAATTCAAAAGCATTCTGACCCACAACCTTGGTGATGGTGTAAGGCCTATATCAGAGTGGGAGGAGCTTTCGATGGGGTCTTGTGAGGCACTCTTTCTGCAAATGCAACCATACCTTATATCCCACCTAAAATTTGTGTGATACCCGATGTTGATCGTAACGTTGCTTGTACTTGGCGTTGGTTTTCTGCATAATATATTGAACTTGTTGTTGGATGTGCTCGATTAATTCAACAAATTTGGCTACTTGATCGACCTCAATCTGAGCATGGGAGGAGTCTTCCTGTGTAGCAGTAATGGGTAGAGATATGTCGATGGGGGCCAATTGTTGAAACCCTAAGCACACCTGGAAGGGGCTATGGCCAATAGAGCTATGGAGGGTTATGTTGTAGATATGTTGAACACAAGGAAGGCTCTCATCCCATGTGCATGGATGTTTGGAATTTTGCATCCTCAAGATATGAACAATCATCTTGTTGACTACATCTATTTGTCCATTAGTCTGTGGGTGGAAGGCAGTCGATTTGGTCAACCTTGTGTCCATCATCAACCATAGGTTGGGCCAGAAAGTACTTAGGAACCTAGTGTCTTGATCTCAAATAATGGTCTATGGGAGCCCAAAATGAATCTAAACACACTCAAAGAAGAGCTTAGCAGTGGCCTCGGTTGCGATGCTCTTCTTATAGGGTGTTAAAAATTCCATCTTAGAGAATCAATCAATGACCACGAAGACATAGTCATTACCATGCTTGGTTGAAGGTATACCAGACATGTAATCCATGGAGATTGACTCCCAATGCTTCTCAGAAGTAATCAAAGAGGTGTATAGCCCTTGTTTCTTGATGGCAGGTTTGGAAATGGTGCAAGTAGTGCATGATTCAATATACTAGTTGACATCTTGTCGAAGCTTCGACCAATCAAAATGCTTTTGCAGTACCCCCATTATTTTTTCCACGCCAAAGTGTCTTGCCACACGACTGTAATGAGCTTCCCAAATCATCTTTGCGCACTCACTTGAAGGAACATAGATATGGCTCAGATGGCAAGGTGGTCCATCTTGGAGATAAAATTATGGAATTTTTTTGCATGCACTCAATGTCTGATAGGTAGCAACAAAGTTAGAGTCACTATTGTATAATTGTAGCCACCTGAAGATCTCATGTCCACAGGAGTTGAGAACTATGGTTAGTGCCACAACAAGGGATCGATTGAGGAAGTCTACAACATGGTAGGTGTTTCCCTTCTTGTAATTGAGGTTTAAGTGGAATTGTTGGATGTATGTGGAGCACTTATGATGGCATTCATTTTGTAACTTTCTTTGTGTCTACATGAATTACAGAGGCTTGTGATCAATGTGGATGATCGTTTCTTTTCCCATAATGTAATGCTTCCATTGTCAATATTCTTGCATAATGGAGTACATCTCTTTGTCTAGGTGGGGTATATGTAAACACATCAAGTGTTTCACTGTGATAGGCCATCATATGCCCATGTTGAGTGACGACTGCACAAATGGCATAATCAGAAGCATTTGTCTCAATCTCGAATGGTTGTTGTTAGTTTGGCAGAATAAGGATTGGTGTTGAGCAGAGGTGGAATTTCAAATACTCGAATGCTTTTTATTGTGCCACAACCCAAACAAACTTGACCTTGGCTCCACCCTTAGTCACTTGGATTAGGGCCCAAACGATATGAGAGAACCCCAACAAAAACCTTCGGTAGAAGTTGGCAAAGCCCAAGAAGCTGCGGAGCTCAGTAACTGTCTTTGGGGCTGACCAATCATGAATTAATTGAATCTTAGTTGGATCGACACACACACCTTGCTCATCCACGATGTATCCTAGATATTGAACTCTTTGCATGTTGAAGTAACGAATCCCCAAAGTGGCATATAAATTTTGTTGTCACAGGGTGCCCAAGAGCTTTTGAATATGCTTCAAATTTTCCTCCCAGAATTTTCTAAAGATGAGGATGTCATCCAGATATACAACCACAAAAGAGTTTGTGAATGGTCGTAATATATCATCCATCATTTACATGAATGTGGTTGAGGCATTAGTTAATCTGAAAGGCATGACCAACCACTCGAAGAGACCTTATTTAGACTTGAAGGTTGTCTTCCATACATTATTTTGTACAATCGACACCTGGTGGTAGCTTGACTTCAAAGCAATCTTTCTGAAAAATTTGGCACCCTCGAGCTGATCTAGAAGATCATCAATCCAGGGGATTGGGTATTAGTTATTGATTGTGATCTTGTTCAGGGCTCTATAATCAATACAAATTCTCCATGTCCCATCCTTCTTTTGTACCAGAACAATTGGGCTCCCGCAAGGCTAGGAGCTTGGTCTAATGCGACCCTTTAGAATTAGCTCTTGGATTTGGTGTTTGATTTCTTCATTCTCCATAATAAAGCGCCTATATATGGGGTTGTTGGGTAGAGGAGCATCGAGTGTCAAATCAATTGAGTGTTTGATTTGACAGTGCAAGGGCACTCCAACAGGTAAGGAAAATATGTCTTTGTGTTCTTCTACTATGTTGTCCACTTGATTATGTTGTGTAGAGAGACCTCATGTAGAGGTTTTAGCGGTTGCAGTGATCTTCCACTCACCTTTTGATTGGACCATAAAGAGGACAAATATCCCGGTATGAGAGATCACCTTTCTAGACTACTTTGTGGAGACTAAAGAGACTGCAATAGTTGGGACTACCTTTGGTACCCTATAAAGTTGACCTCCCAAAGTAATAATGACACTATGGGGCCTAGATTCATAAATAGCATGATGCTTCCACATATATGGTTGTCCTAAGATGAAAGGGTCTCTATGGCTAGGGTTTTCCTGGCCGCAACCCCTTCCGCAAGTCTTCATGGGTGCCTCCTCCTGACGGGCTGCATCTTCCCGTGGCTGCTTGGTGTGTCGTTCTCGTGGATGCCCTTGCTTCCGACGTGTTCTCTGCCCCCTAGCGACTCTGGTGCACTGCTTTCGTGGCCGCCTACTCTTTTGACGTGAACCTTCTTGGTTCGCCTCCTTTTTGGATGCCTTTCTGCCGACGTTTTTTTGGCTCCGCTCTGAGGTTGCTCGGTATTACCAACTGGTGCCCCAGCTTCCGATGGTTTGGGGTTTGTGCATTGCTTCTTGTGCGGCTTGTGGTCTATTGTGGGTGGTCGATATGGCTTCTTTGATACTCGAGTTTATCCCTTGAACAAATATTTTTGGGTCTTCGATGGCTCCCTTTCTTGAGGTTTTGGTGGCAAGGTTTTGGGTCCCTGTTATGAGACCTAGAGCTTGATGCTGCAGTTGCTGGATTTTTCTGCTTATTTAGTGGTTGGGACAGAGCTTTGAGGTCCATCTTTGGGCGTGCAATGTGGAAATGTGGATATACACTTTGAGGTCCTTCTTGGGCGTGCAGTTCGGTTTTTTTGCTTAAGCTGCAGGATCTTACCAATTATTACCATTGTAAATTTTCTTTGTGACCTTGTTGTCTTTCTGGGCCCTTTCGGGTTTCTTATTTTCTACTCTTTTACCCATGGATTGGGAGAGTGCATCTTGCACCTCTGAATGTAATTTTGGCTCCTTTTGGATGAATAAAATTATGATTTTTTCCGAGGAAAAAAAATATATGGTTGTCCTAAAAGAACATCAAAAACTTCAAGTGAGGCAACATCACACAATACCTCATCTTTGAAGGGCTTGATTTCATAGTGCAGGAGGCATTGTTGGCTGAAATGGATGTCTCATCCCTGGCTGAGCCAACCGATGGTGTATGGCCAAGGGTGTGACATCATTCTTAGGTTCAACCTCTTGATGAATTCTATTGAAATTAGGTTCTTCTAACTATAGTTTTCAACACTGAAATGGAGTGGGGTCTCCTTTACCCACATCTATGAGTGGAAGAGGCGCTCCCCTTATTCAAGCTCTTCTGGTTCCTCTGGCTGGACCTTTGTGGTAGAAATGGTGACACTAGGTTCTGCGTCAATGATCTATTTTCCCCTATCTAGTTCTGAATCAGAGTCTGAGCCGACATCCAACTCCGAGGCTTTCATCTCAGCCACCAATGACTGTTTGGAGTGACATTCATCGATGTTGTGCCAAGGGATTTTGTGGAACACACCACTTTCTAGTGTTCTTCTTCAACTTCCCATTACCCTTCTCTACTTGTGGATTGGACCAGTTGTCCTGGGAATGTCCATCATTGCTCTGTCCATGTTTCTAGGAGTTATGACCACCTTTACCATGCTTCTACTACAATGGGTTTCTAGAATTGAAATATCGCTTATTCTTTTGCTTGAACTTTTACTCGATATTGACAACATATTGATAAGTAGCTCCCAGTGAGGAGGTGTCCAGTAAATCCATATATGGTTGGATGTACCTATGTAGGCCACTCAGAATCTTTAATACCCAGCTTTATGCGCAAGGTATGGAAGATGTTGGTGTACTCTGTCACCATCTAGTCTCTCTCCTGACGTATAGTTGTCCATCTCATGTACTGGTCATCATAGTTTCCAAAAGGGTAGTATTTCTCCTTAAGGGCATTAAAAAAAGTCACCCAAGTGGGTTCTAGCCCAAAAATTATAGACTCATTTTTGACATCTTGCTCATAGTAATTTTCCCACCAATCTCTGACATGAGGAAGAGCTTTAAGGAGAGCGAAAGTGATTTTTTCACTATTGGAAAATTTTTGGACAAAGAAATAACCCTTTAGCAGACTTAACCATTTTTCCAAAGAGTTGGTGCCTATATGGCCTTCAAATAAAGGAATATCAAAGTTAATTTGTACCTTGAAGGGTGTCACACCTCCGAAGTGACTGTTGGTTGAAGGTGTCTCCATCGTTGTTGGAATCCATCGAAGGATCTGGGCGAAATTATCCATCATCTTTTTCCTTTGTTGTGTGAGGGATTCTTTGGGAAACAGTTTGATAAGATCTCCTCCTTCGTCATCTTTCTTTTCTTCGGTCATGGGAGGCCGCTTGGGCTGGTGAGAGCAGTTGTCCTCAAGAGAAACTAGCTCGAGACCCAACTCTCTATACCTTGACCTCATCAAGGACATGCACTAAGAAAGGACAAGGAACAAACTGCTCTGATACCACTGATCCAGATTATATTGAGAACAAAATGAAGGTAGATATATAACAAGGAATCACACATAGATATTGCACGAAACACAGTAATACAACTAACTTAGATTTTATTAATGAATGGAATACATGAGATTGTAAAATGCAAAGCATACAAACTAGCTAGAATGGTGGTAGATTATCCCTGGAGAGAGAGATGTATCGACTACGCTTGTTCACAAGAAGTTGATTACAAAGAGGTCGAAAATAAATTTTAACATAAAGCATCAATGAGAAAACCCTAAACATCCAAAAACCTAACTATAGAAGATGAAACACCAAAAGGTTTGTGGGCCCCGATGTGGTTAATTTATACATCAAGTCCCCAAAGACATTACTTTTGCATACGATCTCTATTTGGGGTGCTTGGTAGCCCATTGGGAAGGTCTAGCTGAAATGTACATGATCCAAATATCCCAATACATGCCTCTACCATAAATTGGGCGTTTCCATGTCAAAGAAATGTTGTTTAGGGCCTCAAAAGCTTGGGACACGAAAAACTGTAGAAAAACTGCCAAGATATGGAACCATTATGAATTAGTGCAACATGTGGGTGGCCACCAGTATCCACCTAGATCAATATATATTCATCATTATAGTAATAGAGGGTTATTGTTTTTGTGGATACTTTCACTTGTTGTTCAATTTATATGTTGCAATGAATTAGAGTTCAAATTAATATAGGGAAATGCACAAGAGAATAGGAGATTAGTTTTTAAAATTGTATAAACCATTCCAAGATGTCAAGCATGACATATCGAACACATGCATGCACCGACATAAGAGAAAGGGGATACTAAATAAGCACACATATTCATCCCTCAACTAATTGACCATTATATGAATATTGTATAAATAGGAATACCAATGCCCTGGAGAAGAAATATGTGTTGGTGGGGGGAGAGTCGAGTCTGTAAACCCTACAATCTCCATTCAAAGGGAGCCACCATAGTTCATTTCGTATTCAATAAAAGTTAGTTATGGCATGAAAGAGGAAATGAATCAACAAAGAATGGGTGGCCGTAGAGAATAAAAGAGTCATATTCCATCAAATAAAAGGAGCCACCTTTTTTCAGATTGAGGGATTAGATCCATCCAACCATTGAAGAAAGAGCCATGACCAATCCCTTATTGTCACATCTATCATATTGGGAAGAAAAAAAGAGAAACACAAGGAGAAGACATCATGGAGCAAAGTTACTTACTAGCAATTTCTCTTGCAGGTTCAAAAATTACGTCGTTAAAAGGTTTATGGATGTTGTAGTGCAGGTGAAAAAAGTACGTTGTTAAAAGGTTTATGGATGTTGTTGTGTCAATTCAATTAAATGCAAAATGTGGTATAATAAAAAGAATCACCTTCTTGTAAAATGTGGATTCACAACAAACATCTCTTTCAAGACATACTTGTAGTGAAGCAACGATGCACATGGCTAAAGACTTTGTTGAAATGTGATATAGCAAATGGATGGAAAATGGGTTGCATGGAGATGCCTTGCAAGGATGGTGAATATGATCTATAGAGATGTTTTACATAGATGTAAACTTTGTGGGTGTGTGTTGTATCGGAAGAATGTAAGATGTATTTTCAAGCCAAAGATAAGAACATTGTTGTGTTGTGTTGTGTTGTATCACATGGATGGAAAATTTGTTGTAATGCAATGTATTGCATAGATGCAAAAGTTTCATCCATGTGTTGTATCGCATGGATAAAACCTTTTTGCACTGTGATGTAATTCAAAGATGCAAATTTGTTGATCATCTTTGATTATGGTTTCACTAGTTTGCAAATGGTAGACTATGATTCAACATGTTTGATGATGGTTTATGATGGTTTGACCATGGTTGATCATGTTTGACCTACTACTACAATGGGTTTAGGCAAATTCCCTTGTGTTTTATTATTATTATTATTAATGAAACAAATAAAAGGTATATACAATGAAGATCATATCTTGGTTTGTGCCCTTGTATAAAATATGAGGTTTTACACATTACAACTTGATTGCATGATGGAGAGGGAACTTCAATGAAATTAAAAAAAAATGGTCTGCAACACTTTTAATGTTATTTCTAACATGCATATTTTTTCCAGTSCCCTATATTGGATGMTATAATTTTTGTCAACACCTATTGACAATATTAATGTCACAACACTATACATTGTAGTTGAATCTAGAAATGCCCCAGGTATGAATAAACTGRYACAAATTACAAAGGAATATGATCATGTGTATAGTTGAAAATTCTTGTGATAGTTGGAATAAGTAAAGGAAGCATGAGGTCCTTGTGATCATGTCTCCTCGCACACATAGCATATACCCAATGTTGAGACATATTTTAGGCTCTCAACTTTGCAGTTTGATTGAGTAGAGAAGGTCTACATAGAAGGGAAGAAAGTAAATGAGAGGTTTGAAAAATAAATATTAAAGGCAATATAAAATAAAAGTAAAAAATAATATATTGGAAGTGAAAATACTAACCTGACATATATACATGCGGCATTAGAGATATATTTGTTCTAAGGATATGGAAGTGTGAGTGTAAAAAAGAAAAGGGCATCCACTGCACATGGAAAAGTTATTTGGTAAGTGAGTAAGAACATTAATTAAATCGTATATGAAATAACAAAAATAAAGAAAGTAAATAGAAATGGTGAGAACTTATATAAGATATGTGGTTATGAAAGGTTCATCAAAGGCATGTTAACAAATACAAAAATGGACTTGTTAGAAGAGAAACAATGGCAAAACTTTGGAATGGAGCAAGGCCTCTTCTTTCTTCCTTCGTATTAGATGAGGATTTTCCTTCATTCTTTTGTGCCTTTTGAAGCTAAATGCAGGTGAGGTGTGAAGATCCTTCAAGGAGGGGACTCTAGATATTGCAGTGAAGGTTAGACCTTGTCATTCAACTATACCAATGT
>JASDQU010505992.1:23260-42037 GCA_032191745.1 Picea mariana | reverse complement strand
ATAGGTATTTATTCTATCGACCAACACTCCTTTTCATTTGAATCATAATTATGCAGTTTCCAATTATATAATTATGTATCCAAATTTTGAAAAATGCACAAGGGTGAACCTACAAAAATTCCACCTTGTGCATTCAATTCAATAGTGTCTCTTTATTCATTCACGATCTGATATAGCCATCGGGCCTCCTGATATTCATCCCATGTTTCGGCCCATTGTATTTCTTCTTTTGGGTTGAGAGGGATCATAATATTTTTACCACTTCCCTTGAGTTTCATCATGTCTTTCTCTCTAGAGATAGTGGCTTTCATATTTCATCCCAAAGGTCGACCTTCTAATGGGGAATATGCAGGGATTCCCTCAAACAAGTCAATCACTTCAAATTCAATCGAAGTCAGAATTCCCATTATATGCACTTTTACATTTCTGAAAGTTCTGATTGGATCGATGAATCTTTGATCTTCCAAATTTATATAGTTCAACGTAGGTGCAAGCGCAAATTTTCCAAGTTTTATCCATGTGTCTTGAGGAATAATATTAACTTGTGATCTAAAATCAATGACGACCTACTGGACGATGTTTCCGTCAATTTCAAGATCAACTTGGGGGTCATAATAATTGATATATTTATATTGCGACACTTGTAGAAGGATTTTATAAGGGCATTAATCTTCATTATATTTCCTTATGATGTTGAGTATTCAACGATTCAACCGACCAACTATTTTTCTTTTAAAAGATGAAGGAATTCATTTAAGACAACATATTTAGTGTGTGACATGTTCTACTTCCTTTACCTACTTCCAATGGATTTTCGATGATCAATGTTCTTGAAAAATTTGAGTGTTTCCCGCATTAGTTGCTCCTCTAGCTGCAGGTCCGAATAGGTGTTTTTATTTCCCAATTGTCAAATTAGAGATTCTTTGTTCATGTAATTTTATCTGCTCCCGACCTTGTATTGACATGTAGATCTATTCTTTGAATTGAGTACTTACTTTTTTTTGGCAAAATGTGTAAAATATGTATAGTTCTTTTGTTTGGTACTTTCTATAAAACTGTTGGATAGTCTTCGAGTGAGCGATCTCCCACTCCACATATATTACAAAATTATAGGTAAATCTTATCTATAATGGGACAATCAAAGCTAATATGATTGTCTTTCTTGAAAATGAAGTAGTAATATCATCCCCGACCACATCCTCAGTCTCTGCCAAATCTACCTACTTTGAAACCTCCCTTTCCTTGATAACCAACTATTCCTCGTCCTTGGTATCCATTTGTATCCCCTTGGTCACGATTTTGTTTAGTCAAATGAGTGTGATATAAAATATGAAATTTACACTTATTACACTCGTCCAACCTACACTCTTGCATCATATGGTTGTTCCCCTCATAGATGTGACCACCGGGGTTTGGAATTCTTCAAATTATGAGGACATTCTCTTGTGCTGTGAATTTTCAAAGCTTGACAGATGTCACAGTAGATTGTAGATTTCAACTTGAAACTCTATGAAGGTGAAGGTCTCTATCCATTGAATCATTAAATTATCAATATCCTTTCATGTGTCCTTCGCTCGAACAAAGGGTGCACGAGAGTCCATTTTTTCTGAGATTCATGTTCTTCAAAGATTGTTGTAAAATTTCCAATTTTTTCTTCTATCCTTCTTTTAATTGACAAGGAATTCGATGGTCCATAATCATTTGTTTCTATGCGTCTCACCTTTTACAAGGATTCCTCACATGTCTGGACATCGTGCATTGAAAGTGGTTCTCTCATTTTTGCAAAAGTCCTGCTACAAACCATTGGACTAGGAGATTTTCGTTAATGATAGAAGGAGTATGTTTGAGTAGTTACTTAAATATTTTATTGTATTCACACAGTGTTTCTCCTGGGATTTTCTTGATCTAATTGATCTTTTGCACTGCCATATGCTTAATGTCTTGGGATTTGAAGAATATAAGGAATTTGTTCTTGATATCTTCTTTCGACCTTCTTATATTGTTTGTGTAGTTCATGAACCAGTTGAGCACTCTATCTCGCAATTCTACACTAAACTGAGTCGTCTATTCGTATTCATATGTAACATCAACAATGTCCCAAAATTTATCACAAACAAACTAGTGTCATTTGTGATCCACATCTCCCTCATAAATAGGGATGTGATTTAGCCCCATATTTTATTTGGCCATAGGTTTTGGAATTGGATTTATTAGGTGAGTTTTCATTTGTCGATCAATTGAAAGATTTGATAATGAAGTCGATTATGTTTCGAATAGTCAGGTCAATTACTGGTTTCTCTACTCAACTCACACAACCAATTGCTAAATTCTATTCTGAATTTACTTCGTCAATGTTTTCATTTCCTTGTTAAGTGGGATTGTTTCATCTGTCTAGCAAATTTTATCTATGTATTCGATAAATTATCTTTCAAATTAACACTTTAGTTATTCATGACTATTCACTAATCTAGATTCTTATTCTTAAATAAGTACAGTTGGTAGGGGGGCTGAGTCCAAGAGATCCTTAATAGGAAGGATCATGTTTTCTTTTTCTTTACTCCCATTCCTTCTTTGATATATTTCTACAATTCCAATCGAAACTCTATCATGCAAGTTGTCATTTTCATCCATTATATACCACACCTTGGAGGATTGATGATCTATATGAAGTATTTGATGGAGAACGTATCTTATATGGGGACTATCATCTATGATGGGAGATCGATGTGTGGCAGGGCCCGAGTCATCAACATCCATACTTTTTTATGTGTCTATTAGTTGGAGGGTGCCAATGCCTACCTCTATAACACACCTCAGAGGCTTTTCGTCATTTTCATCCATTATATACCACACCTTGGAGGATTGATGATCTGTATGAAGTATTTGATGGAGAAGCTATCTTATATGGGAACTATAATCTATGATGGGAGATCGATGTGTGGCAGGGCCTGAGTCATCAACATCCATACTTTTTTATGTGTCTATTAGTTGAAGGGTGTCAATGCGTGCCTCTATAACACACCTTGGAGGATTGATGATCTATATGAAGTATTTGATGGAAAAAGTATATTATATGGGGACTAGAATCTATGATGGGAGATCGATGTATCACAGGGCCCGAGTCATCAACATCCATACTTTTTTTTTTTTGTCTACTAGTTGAAGGATGCCAATCTGTGCCTTTAACAACTGTAGAATTTTACTCTCACGGTAACGTTGGGGTTGCTCCTCTCGAATATAGTCGGTCACTGTCCATGTCAAATGAGTGTAGTGTTCTACTGATCAGCCACTCTTGGGATTCTTTTCTATTTGAAATACGGGGACCCCTAGCATTACGAATTTCTTTTCTCCTCATTTCTCTTTTTTCCCATTCCAATTTTTGAATATTAGGTGAGGATCTGTGATATTGCATTCAACGTAGAGTCTTTATTTTCAATTTTTCTTCTAATGTATATTCTATTTTAGTTATCTTCCTCCTTTCTTATGGAATTATTCTCTTCAACTTGGTTGGATATAACTATGGTATCTCACAGATCATCAACCACCCCATCACCAGCCCAACTTACTCGAAGTCGACGATGTTAGCAAGAGTTTCCATTCTCATTTTTGTAAGAATAAATCCGAGGCTTCATGTCTATCTTTGCAATTGGAATATAGTAATTCTTCTCACTTACTTTGGCATTCCTCCCCATTAAAATTTTGAGTTTGAATACTAAGAGGAGGCCAGTATTCAACAATTGACCAACTCCTTTGTCTAACAAGAATTTATGTAGCAGAGAAGGTATAGTGAAAAATAAACTGTTTTGAAGATTAAAATATAATTTTTCTTTGAGTATGTCGGTTGATGTTTTGTCTTCAATTAGTTGTTCTTGGAAATATTATTGAGACGTTATCTAAACCCATTGGTACAATTTTGTACATTCTCCGTTGATTATTTTTATCATTAATTTTTCGTCCACGGTTTGTCTACTCATTAGTAGGTCGATTGATGTATTTTCTTATTTCTTCCGGAACAACTTCAAGAAATTTCTCGTGAGTTTCAGTAAGGAATCGTGCTCATGTTTGAGATAGAGCTAGTCGATTTATCCTTCTGAATTTTTTATATAATTGTTAATGTTACTCTCCCATCACTCGTGTATCTACTCCAAGCTCAACATCTATCTTATTGTTTTTATGCCTTAAATTGTTAGTTTATTGTTTTGTGGAAACTAAGGATTTATTTCACTCAGTTCAATCTTTATATTTACTATAAGCTAAATTTCAATGGTGGTTTTGCTAATTTATTTCTCCACGCTATGAGTGCCCACTGGTTATACAACTAGCATAGCCACTCAAAACCGTGGCTGATGAACGCCCAAAGCTTCCTCTCGCAGATTAATGGGCAGAACAAAAAATGAAACGCACAGCCAGAAATTGAAACGCAAAATCAGAAAATGAGTGTCTACAGCTGAGCAAATCCAAATGTGATAATCCCAAAGTTTAATCATTTAAAAGTGGCAATCATATAGTGCTACAGTAATTTCTTAATATGATTAGGTAAATGTTAAAAAGTAAACAGGTTAACGGATGCATTAAAAAATACAAGGAAGTTACGAATAGGAAATCACATTTATTGATTTGGGAGGACGAGACTAAGAATATGCCAGCATCTTCAATTGTTAGCCATCAAATCAGAATTTTAGATTAAAAAATGATTAATTATACTCATTATCAATAAGTGACTAATTAAAAATAATAATTAGATTTGTTTTTAATTCGTATCGATTGTTTAGAAGTATGTGCATTATGATAATCCATAGTTCTTATCTTTTGAGATGTTTCCTCGCTTGACATTTGGATTCAAGAATTTCAGCCAAATTAATTCGTAGCTTCTCTCAAATCTCTGTGAAACTGTCAAAAACTATTACGAACTTGGGCTATTTGCACTATTAAATCACAACCCAATTAACTATTACTAGATTTGTAATTTTACAAAAAACACAAAAAATGAAGGTTAACTGCTATAAATAATCTTTGCCTTAAAAATCACAATGTAAATTACTATAACTAAAAGTAAATTACTATAACTAAAATTGATTCAAATTCCCTAGTTTTTCTAATAATAACAAACAAGTAATTCAACTGCAAAGCATTAGGAATCCAAAGTCTTCAAAGGATATAATCAAGAATACTTACAAGGTGGTTATTTCTATGAGCTTCCCTGGTAGGTATAGTCATAACTTTCTTTCTTCTTTTCAGAGTAATCAATCTCCATTTCCAATCTCTCTACAGAACAGTTATGTGGAGTTTTAACATCTTCAATGTAGCCTAATCGTTAGAGAAAAGTTAGGTGGAGTTTTAGTATCTTCAATGTAGCCTAATCATTAGAGAACAGTTAGGTAGAGTTTTAGCTTCTTCAATGTAGCCTAATCATAGGCTGCGAGAACGTGAGGAGGTGGCTAGACAACTAGGTGGTGAAGAGTTGGTGGTGAGGTGATGGCATCGACTGCATAACATCTACTGTAGTGAGGAGCTATGATTATAAGGAACTGGCAACGAGTAGATGTATCGAATGCAACGAGTAGAGGAGAGCATCCGCGAACAAGATTTATACCAATTTGGTATCTAGATTATTATTATTATAAATATCATGAATATGAATATTTGATAAACAATTAAATCATAACATAAATGTATGGTCATGTTACCGATCATTATTGCATTATAACATAAATGTATGGCCATGTTACCAGTCATTACAGCTCCGAGAATAAGATTTTCAAATGCATATCTCGAAGACTTCAAATACTTAAGTTGAGGAAAAATGAAATATAAATGATTATAAAAATATGTTTTAAAGAAATTTTGATGCAAGGTACATATTAATATGAATTCGGGTAACTGCAAACTACCAACTCATTTCTATATACATGAATTCAACCTGTATAATAAATATATGAATTAAATATTTTTCATATATGATTTAGGAAAATCAATCATATATATATATTAAAAACATTATTAAAATTTTAATTAAAAAAATAGTTTAGTTATGTAGATTTATGAGTAAAATGTAAATACTAAAAACATTATAATTTTAATTAAAAATATACATATATTAAAAACATTATTAAAATTTTAATTAAAAAATAGGTTAGTTATGTAGATTTATGAGTAAAATGTAAATACTAAAAACATTATTATAATTTTAATATTAAAAAATAGGTTAGGGATGTAGATTTTTGAGTAAAATGTAAATACCCATGTATTCACCACCTCATTATATTCTCATTATTATATTATACTTTGGATTATTGAAATGATTTGATAAATTATTAGGATTTTTTTTTTGATTATTGAAATGATTTGATAAATTATGAGGATTTTTTTTGGATTATTGAAATGATTTGATAAATTATTAGGATTTTGTTTTTTTCTTTATGTATACATAGCTACCCATTTTTCACATGAATAAGATAAAGTGGTTAATGTGATACTTTATTATTTGAATTTTTAATTATTAATTTTATTATTTTTATTTGATAATTTTAATTGTTTTTTAAAAAGAAAAATTAGTTTATTGATCAAATTTTAAATGTAAAACTTTATTATTTTATGAAAATAAACACATGTGGAAAAAGGGGCACATTTGAAGCATTTCTGGAAGGGGAGTTAGGAATAGAAAAATATTGGCCAAGTAGCAAGTTATGGATTTAACTCAACTTCAAAAAGACATATTCCATATTTATAGGAGAATGTAGGCAGCCCCTTGGATTCTGAACTCAGCTCTGGGGTGACACAGGTTCACTGAGACTCTAGTCTAAGGTTGGGAGGAACAAGGTCTTCAACATGTAGTTTCCCCAAGTTCGAGGTTTTACTTCCTTATCATGAATATGTTTATCTGAATGTTTACTTTATTTTATTGTGGCCAAAATCATTGATTATAAAGAATAAATAACAATATTATATTTAAATGCTTGTTATGAGATGATAGATGCATATAATAAGTTTCATACACAAAAATTGTGAAAGAAAAACAAAATTTATTCTGATTCTAGATCTGTGAACATAATTGTTTTCCCATTAATAAATCAATAAAACTCATAGATAAAACCTAGTACTAAAATAGAGATTATTGGATACGAAACATGTATTGAAGAGACAGAGTTTTGACAAGATACAATGTATAAAATAAAAAGGAAATCGTTATGGATTAAACATATTCCAATCAAATACAATTTATATATTTTGAAAGGGAATTTATAGATTAAACAGAGTACATTGTATATATTTCGAAAGGGAATCATTATAGATTAAACAGAGTCCAACAAGTCACATTATATATATATATATATATATATATATATATATATATATATATATATATATATATATATATATATATATATATGTGAAAGGGAATCGTGATATATTGAACAGAGTTTAACAAGTAATAACTACTTATGTCATTACAAGGAAACAATGCGAATAAATCAAGTTTAACAAAGAGATAAATAACAATTATTTATAACTAAAAAGCTATCGTAAACAGAGTACACAACATTAAAGCATTGTAAAATGCAACACTCCTAAGTCACAGACTTTATTGAATAATTACATAAAAATTATTTTGGACGAATAGCTCGACCGAGTTTAATAACAGAGTAGTCACATGTTCTGATGACAAACTTGAAAATAGTTAAGAAATGGAACACGAATACCTTTCCAAGAAAGTGTATTTCTGAGTCTCCATGGTAACAACCTCCTTGGTATCTTCACCATCACATCGAACAAGTTAGAATGATGTACAAATTCATTTAATCAATAAAAGCCACACTTGAAAATAGAGAGGAACTTACCATGGTTGTACAGAATGGCTTGGTATTCCTTTCCGTCACTTTTGAACAACACCCGAGTGTACAGGGTTGTCAAATAGTTGATGGGTATCCTTCACAGCAATAAAAGGGCCCATAATTAGTTAAATATTCAAGAATAAGAATGTAATTCATGACGCAATTACAAAATATTAAACAAAAAGAACATTACTACTCGGTGCGAACATCACATTTGTTTTTAACAGGAGTCTTAACTATGTTTAGGAAAAATAAACGATTGGAGAAGGTTTTAATCATAGATAGAATGAGAAGAGTAAATAAAAGGAATTATAATATCTATAGTAAAACATGTTACAGTATCTCGGACCTTAGATTCATAGAATAACTGAGTTTCGAACAATAAATTCCTTAAGGTTCAAGGGGAAAACCATTCAGACCATAGGATAACTGGAAGCGAGAGTCACCGCATTCGAAAAATACATCTTATTACGGGAACAAATTTATATAGTATACATAGAGATAAGAAGTTTGTCAAGATAAATATTACAGAGACATGTTTTAACCAAAACAAACAGAATAAAACGACTGTGAACTATCAATTTGAATGGATTGGATAGTAAACTAGAATCATAAAACCTATGAATCATACAATAAACCAAAATGGGTAATGAAGGTTAAATCTATTACCAGTAAGCGACAATTTCGACCAACCAACTACAACCCAGCATGCCCTGACTCTTGCACAAATAATTCCATTGTAAAACAAAATAAGGTTCTAAATAATCATACTTCCATACTGTAACTCAAGAAACTGTCGAAGGATACGACAGGGTCCTGTAAAAACTTAAAATCTCTTAGGATGAGTGTAGGCATTGAGGAAACAAAACTATGAAATGTGAAATGAGCCAAGTTAGGAATGGGTCGGAAGGGTTAAGGTGCTAACAGGAAAAACCTTAAACACATGTAAGTGACATGACTCTACACGTATACTTCCTCGGGACAAGTGATGTGGAAATATCCTCAAAATAGTAACCTCCACAGGTGGTGCATGTAGGATTGTCGCATGTTAAATACACCATTTAATACATGGTTTAAATGAAGGAAATTTGGTGAGGAATTAAATTAAGAAACAATGCTAATACTATTTTAACTCCTCATAAAACTACACAATAAATCCACCTACGTATGAGTCGTGCTTCATATGGCAGGTGTTGTACATTGAAAACTGTCAATACATGTTGTACCTTGAAACTCATCAATACATGTTATACATTAAAACTAGTTAATACATGTTATACCTTAAACAATATGATGAAACAATCTTATACAGATTGATTGACTTTTAATTAAGTATGTTCATATATGGAATATTTTAACAAGATTAATATAATCCCAAATGTTATACGCCAAATCACTTGAATGCGCATAAGGTATGATGCATTTAAAAGTTATGATAACAATGATATAAGAGTCGAGTGCGAACGTATAGTCATAACGGAGATAAAACAAACAAATAACCCTCAAAGAAACCTTTATACATGGCATTGATCATATTCTTACATTGTAAATGACTATAGATATAACAATTAGAATTATGAAACTTAGTAAAAACAAACATATATAGGTTATCAAATATCTAATCTTAGTAGAATAAGATTTAGGATATTCTTTTAGAACTAAATTGTTTTTTTTTTTAAGTAAAAAAGGGGAGGATCCTGTTTATTTTAGAGTTGTAGAGTTACAGAGTCTATTTGTGATGCCAGCTATCTCGCCTGAACAGGAAACAGAGACAGTTGGGCATTCTATGCCACTTGTGTTCATGCAAACAAAATTATCAGAGTGTTGTCCTGCCCGAAGGAAACCAGGATGCCTTTCCATTAGGTTCAGTTGTATTCTAATAACCTAATTACAACATGACTATAATCTAACTGGGCTAAAACATTGTTCTGAAACAAAAAGAGATTGCTAATTGTCAACATCACTAAACCTTTTATCCAGCCAGCTCGTCCTCTTCCCCGTGCATTCGCTATCCTGGGAGAAATGCATAAGCTTGTGCGCACGTAGGGCACTGCCTTTTCGGGAGAGTCATGGAGTGTGTAGCATACAACATGTTGAGTCGATGATCGATTTGAGCAATATGAAAAATCTGGTTGTCCAGCATGCTCCGCATTTCAAAGAATAGTGCTAGGTACCCCGGGTTGGTAAAAGAATGTTGGTCCTGCCAATTGTCTTCAACAGAGGCCAAGGGAAATGGCCTTTGTGCTCCTTCGCCTTCATTTGCTTCAATGGCTTGATGTACCTGTCGGTTGTTCGACTGAGTTGCCTCCTCTGGAGATGCACTAGTGGGTGGGTCATTTTTTCCTTTTGCACAGGACGATACCTCTTCCTCAACATAGCAGGTGGTGAATTCCTCTGCAGGGTGAGTTGCGCTGTAGCCATGTTGTTTTCCCGGAGGCGAAATCTGGTCCTCAGTGCCAAAATCGGTGGGAGGATTCCAATTGTATGGGACTGTGAAAAGAGGGTGCTTAGGATAGCTTTGCATGGCCTCGTCTAGGGTGATGTCTTCCACATACTCCATTGGAGGCATCCAAGGTCTCCCGGACTCTCTGTGTCTTCGCGAGGACACCAAGGCCAACGCCTTATCGAATGTCTTTTTCCTCTGCCTGCGTGATTCAGCTGAGTACCAAGCTGCGCCCCTACATGGATTTCCTCATTCCCTGGACATGTTGAAGAACCTAGAGATGTCCGAAGTTCCCATTGGATGAATAACCCTGCTCCAGAACTCCGGTGGCTCTTCGTTCGGCTTTACGAAATTCAAATGTCTCTCATTGCTGTCAAGGTGGGTGATAAGGAGGAGGATGATGGTGACTGCCATGGCCATTAAGGCTAGCCTCCTAGTGCTCTGGTGCGTTGTCCTGTTCACTTGCGTGAAGGGCCTCATCTCCTGGTTAATCCTGCACGGGCTCGTTCCCATTTAAATGCTGAGGGGATGGTCGTTGGTGGGTTGTATTAATGGTGCAACTCGATGTTTTCCCACGTGTCTCGGCTCTGCAACATGGCACTCCATCCGGGGGTTTAGAACTAAATTATTAAGTATGGAGTGGTTCCACTAATTATAGTAGAGGATACTGTAATAGGTGAAGAGAAGTTATGAAGGACTTTATCGGATTCAATTAGTCTTTACAATTTCTTTGTGTAACCAAAGAATGAAAGAATAGTGAGATTACGACAAAAAAAGTAAAGTGTATTTATATATTATAATTATAATGACTAAAAGTAAATAGATTATTACGGTTGAATAAATGTATATATAAAAAAATGAATTAAAATTTAGGTCTTTGACACTTAAAATTTTATTTTATTTTAATTTTTATATTAATAAAAAAAATATTATTTTATTTTTTCAAACATATATTTAAAAAGAGAATTTTATTAGGTCAATATTTTGATAAAAAAATATTTTTAAAATTTATCTTCAAAAATTCATGAATAGAAAAATAAATAATATTGGTTATAAATAAGTTAAAAATGATATCAATTTATATGTAATAAAACTAAAACATAACAAATTAAATGTTTTATACCCTATAAAATATGTATTTATAATAATATAAATTCTCTATTATAATTATTGTTATATTTTATATTAATTCATTATGAATTAATATAAAAAAATATTTATGTAACATAACACATTAAAATAATAATAATTTATATTAACTCCATTAATATATATTTTTAAAATATATATTAAAAAATACATTAATATTAAAATACATTAATAATTTATTAATCATTTTTTAACTCCGTGATCCATCTTAACTTCACTCCAAGTCAACCAAATTCTTTTTGAGATACGCATTATACATCCACTATACCAACACCTCATGGACTTCCTCTAGTTTCTTTATTGGAATTTCCTTTACCTCTAGTTTCTTTATTGGAATTTCCTTTACCAATCTCCCACTATCTTCAAAGCTTTCATGAGAATTATTCACAACATTAAACATTGGTGAAATGCCTATGTGTCATAGGTAAATCCAACTTATATGCATTATAAAAAATATTTTATTTGCAACATTAAACATTGGTGAAATGCCTATGTGTCATAGGTAAATCCAACTTATATGCATTATAAAAAATCTTTCTAATAATTTTTCATGGTATGTATTCTTATTTTTTTAGTTTGTTATAAATTAACATAGAAACTATTTCCCTTTTTCGGTGAGCTATCACTAAGTCTCTTTTGCAAATGTCTTCATTCTCCCTTTCTAATATCCCTTCTCTTTGTAATTGTCATTTGTTTGTTGCAAATGATTTCTTACATGTTCATGTATATATTTAGTATATTTTGAAAAACCTCTACATCCACACTTTTCACATGCTTTGCAATTGGAAAAATCACCAAAACTATTATTCCTTTTACAAATGTTCCATACGAAATATGAAAATGTGTTTCCGTATAGATTTATCAACTAAATATTTATATGGAAATAAATGAAGTGATAATATCATATCCAATTAACATGTTTCATCCACTATAAAACATCTTAGTAAATTATCAAGACTTCTATTTAGAATCTTTGTTTTTCCATGTGTTTGAGGGTGATATGACAAACTGAACTACAATTTAGATCGTGACAATTTTCCAACAATTTATCAACAAGTTATTAAGAATTTATCGCTTATGATTTCATTCAATATCATAAATATATAACCATGTATACAAAGAACACAAGAATTTTACGTGTAAACCTAAATGGGAGAAAACCATAGAATGATTTCTTATATATCAAAAGATTTCATTCATAGGAAGCACCAACTTCCAAAATTTTCCAACATCATCTAGAAGGAGGCACCAACCCCCTGATTTACAGGCTCCAACCTAAAGGAAGCTACAACTCTCTAGATTCTCCAGCTCCAACTGGAAGGAGGCTCCAACCCCCTAGTTTACAGGCTCCAACCTAAAATAAAATACAACTCCCTTTCCTTCTCCCTTCCTTCCTCCATTGAATATAAATAAGAGAATCAACCTGTCACTGATATTGGTATATCATCATCATTAAAATCAATACAACCACATAAGACTCATGCTAACATCTCCAAGAATATCCTCCAAATCATGTGCTCAAACTCACCATGATATCCATCAAACCATGTACCAAGACATCCAAGATGTACCTCAAAAAATATACCATGCCTCAAAGAATATGCCAAAACCCTCAAGATATGCCTCAAAGCATATATCAAAAATGTTCCTTAAAAACGTGACAAAATATCCAAGATGTACCTCAACCATGTGCCAATATCTCCAAGATATGCCTCAAGTATATGTGAAAAATACCAATATATAACACTCAAAACATACACAAATAAATACATTTAATCATGAGACAACATTACTACATAAGACTTCAGATCATCAAACCTTCCTCATCTTTGGCATCAAGAGATAAGCACCTTCTTCTACTTTTATTCAGCCTCACTAGACTGGATTGGGAAACTTGCGGTGCCTCCTATGACAATTCCTTTGGAACTTGTGGCGTCCTCGTTGGACACCCAATACGTGACCCATGAGGGTTTGCTCAAATAGAGTTTTCTGAAAACCCTTCACTAATCTGCGGCTTCGAGCACTCCCTCCTTCGCAAAACTCCACAACTTCATTGTCGCTAAGAAATATGATCTGAAAATTTGTTGAGAATCTTATTAAATCCAAATTTTCAAAATAAGAATCTTTTACTGAAAAAATTGCATGTGAATATGGGAATTTTGATTAATTAACCATTTTTCATTAAGGAAATAATCACATAAAATTGTCAAAATTGTTGTGTATGTTTATAAACAAAAAATTTACTTAACCAAGTGAGAATGCATCATAATCAAACATACAACATTGACAACAATATGACAACCGAGTTCACCAGACCCCCTGGATATGTCTCCGGATTCATGAATCCGGTGAATCGACTCTATTGATTATGCTTCAAAAGGGCTACATAAACAAGCCTACAACTTGTTTCTCCTTTACAAAGACATCCTCTGAATCAATAATCTCTCAATAGACTTTCCACAAGCTCTTTCCTCTCTCTCTCTCCCTCTTCTTGACCCCCAAGAAAGGTTTATATAACATCTCCATATCAACCACATCAAGATTTTCATGGAGATATCCCCTAAATTAGGATCTTGGCATATCTCAAGGGAATGGTTTGAGAATATCTCTCAACCATCCATGAAGATCTCAACTCTCCTTAGGACTCTCCTTGAGACTAGGGATTGAAATCCAACATGGATTTGAACCAAATAATCCCTTTTCAAATAATGAAATTAACATAATTATGAGAACCCTATCTCATGTATTAAACATTTTAAAAATTCCACTTTGCCCCTAAATATCAACAAAACATATCTCTAGCATGTGAAGTCCAATTGACTTCATTTGAAATGCATCGGAAATCTTAGTGTGAGCTCTTTGTTGATTGGACAATGTTGGCAGTATTTAAAGCCGACTGAAAATGTGTCGACTGTGACGATCCTCTTGGATCACACCTCCCCACAATGAAAAACTTTTGGACCTCCAAAAGTATCAACTTTGACCTGCAATCCATCATCAACTGCATGCAAATGTCTTCATTCCCTATACTTTAGAATCAGAATTTAACTCAAGCACTTGCAACTGATGTCAAGCAAATGTTTTAAAAGGCACATTCCCGGTCTAGTTCACCTCTTCTTCTTCAAAGATGAAATGTCGAAGCCCACATCTACTTAAATTTTCAACCTGTAACTGATGATACCTGCATTTACTTGCCAAGAGTTTATAACTACACTCTTGGTCCAGTTTACAATGAATCGCCAAAATGGTCTAGGAAAATCGCCTCAACCCACTATTTACATCATGATTACAAAGAAGAAAATAAAGTCTTAAGGTGAAATAATAACACCTCTCACTATCCTTAGGAGTGTCTAAGCAGCCATTACAATTATTCATAATCATTGGTTTTACAAGGTGCTTTGTTATACCAGAAGGTGCACAAATTAGGCAAAACCCTATGGTCCTATCTACCCATTACAAAATGTACAGTAATATATACACCAGTGGTGCAAACCCCCACTACAAAATATGTGCACTTCAAATTCTCAACTCCCAAACCATGTATCAATGGCTTGCTCTACAAACAAAATGGTCAATTGCCAAAAATTAAAGGATTAGTGCACTTATAGTGACCATACATTTCTTCACCATTTTAGTGAATGTTTTTAGCTAATCAGAGGACTTTATTAGACTCACCACAATGCTTTTTGTGATAGACATAACCCCAATAATGAAAATTAGTGAGAGATAGACTGGCATTGGAAACTTTCTTCGAGAATGAAATGGGAGACCAAGACACTAAAGGTTAGCTCAACACTTTGGATGATATGTGTGAATGAAACTACTATCTTGGACATGCTAACGGTTGTTGCTACATGCCTAGTTGTATGTGAAACTGCCACCGATGCCAATGATTTCCAAAATTCCAAATCAGTATCTGGATCATCCACTAAACATGTTTCCCAAGACACCCACATCATTAATGATCCAACAGCCAATGAAAGTGTTGAAGTCAACCAAGGTTAAAGAAATGCATTCAACATTTTCTTGTTGTAAATGTTGAAGACAACATTTAGGGTCCACAAAGAACAAAGCAGATTTCAATCTTCAATCTCTGAGCAACTGCTTGTGGAGAAGAATTTTATGAAAGGACCTCTTCTTTGAAATCATTGTCATAAACTAAATCTGAGGAACTAGCTTCATATTCCTTGGCCTGAACATTGAAGCCTATCCTTCTCAAAGGTGTCTGATATAATCCAAGCCCTACACAGGGTGTGAGCTTTAGAGACTACCCATATATGGCTTTACTATCTAGTGTGGATGACAGTCGAATCAATCCACCCATAAGAGGAGACTCGAGCTTCCGATTTATTTTAGATAACACATTTATTTGCAATCAAGAATTTGGCAGTGAGATAGTTGTATGATATGGTACACTGCATTTGCACAATGTACTTCTAAACATTATGTTGGTACTTGCAAAAATTTATGATACTGATACCCATGTGAATAGGGAAACTCAGTAAGCGTCGACGTTGGAGAGGAAAAAAAACAAGCACCTTGTAGTGCAACGATCAATAGGAAAATCTCAAGACCTTTGGAGACTTCAGACTGTTGTGAAAAACATCGGTGAAATAGATCAAAATTGTTTCCTGTAACATAAAAATTATGGCCAGCATGATCATTGACAATGCTCAATCAAGAGAAGAAGGGTGATCAAACCACAAAATGGTGAAATCTTGGCCATTGTTTAAATACCCACCTTGCCGCCCAAAAGAAGAAACAAGATCAAAATCTGGGAAATGAATGATAGCACTGACAACAAAATGCAATCGCTCTCTCACTATCGACGAGGCAGAGTAGAGTAACCACGAAACTTCCAATCTACAAAAATGCCTAGAACCCAACAACGCTGACCAAGGGAATTGAATTGTGATCTCTCCAAACCAATCAACGTCACAATGGATAAAGACAAAACAACAACTAGCGTTGATTGACCAAAAGTGGTATTGCTTCCAAAACCGAAGGAAGGATTACTTCAAATGCCAGAATATAGAGATATTTTTGTCCTTGAACTCATCCACCTTGGGTCACAAGACTCAGATCCAAGTAGTTAACGGAGCCAAAATTCTCATTTGAAAAAGATAAAATTGATATAATAATCCCTTTCAACACAGTCCTGCTACACACAATGCATCCCAGATCCACATACTTCTTCTTCTTCTACTCTCCAGGCCCCAACAACTAGGTTTGGTGAGTCTCATCTAGCTTCCTGGAAAGAGCGGATCTGTCGACGTCCTACAGGTTCCTTCTCCTGTCATCATCCGTGGATGAGTCGGCATTGATCTCCAGGGCTCGTCCCCATGGATCTCACCCATAAATAGACATGGCGAAATAGGCACCCACCTGAGACAAACCATGGGATATTTTCAGGATCGCTCGGATATCTTACCCGCTTTCGTTTTCAATCAAATCACACCATAACAAAACTCATCATTTTCAATATGTACAACAGTGGTGTCCCAGATGAGATATCACTCTCTAGTGGAAAAGGAGGTGGCATATCCGTCAGTGGAGAATCCCACAAATGATGGTTGCATGCACAAAATCATGGATCAAATTCTGAAATACATGAACAATGGAAAAAATGAACCTACAGTTGGAAACACACGATCAACGCCATAACCATATGCATGTCTAACATTGTTATTCTTGTTGACAGTTCATGCTAGAGGCTGCAAATGGAATGAATCGCATGGTGGTATCAAAACTGTGTACAAACCACTACAACATGTGGTAAACTGAACGATGAACAAACAAATGATATACTTAGTTTCATTGTGAATAAGTGATCTTTGTCAATTTTTCTCATACAAATGAAGTTATTTTTTGTTCATGTTATTTTTAGTCAATGGAAACAAGAAAAATGATTGGAGGTGCTACAACGTATGCTAATATTGGCTATGCAAGAATGATATCCATTTCTTACCCAACCACTCAAGGGTACCTTCTGTCTATGACCGCATTTCTTTGGAGACTGGAACAAGAACATTTATCACTTGATCCATCACTTCTTTAACAACCTCCTTTTGCATGGGTTTTTGCACAATCTTTTTATCCTTCTTGGGATGAAATTGTGGTTGAAGTTTCCAACATTTCTCGATCCAATGCCCACTCATATTACAATGAGTGCAGAAATTTCATGACTTCATGTCCTTTTTGTCTTTATGACGAGGATGACAGTCTTCATATTTCATCTCCTTGCTATTTGACAAAAATTTATTGTGAAGAACTTTGTTCTTCCAATATTTTGCAAGACAATGATTATGCAAGCCACATAATGTACATGGATAAACTTTCCACATATTATCTGTTTTATGATTACAATGCAAAGATACATTAGAATAATCATTATTTTTATACCTTTGAGGATTTGATCCATGTTTATGCAGGAACACAATGAAATACAGAAATACACATAAACGCAGAGATGCAACAGAAATAAACCTTCATCTCATTAACAACAAATGACTGAAATATGCTTATAGACAGAATGGAAATAAAATAGCTAGAGCATTGGTAGCTTGATGCCGACGCCCTCAACCCGCAGGTCGGAAGGTCCACATCAACACAGGATGTTCCTGCTACCACGGCCCGAAGAACTCTACACAGCTCTTCTATTTCCCTGTCGGGAAATTTTCACCCACAACAACTCTCACGCGATCCCATCTTTCCACTCTGGAGATCAGACTTTGCAACTTTGTGAGGTCAGTGGTCGAGCGTTGGTCTCTCGAATCCTCGAAACTTGACAATAGTCAACGCTGACCCTTTACTTTTTCCTATCGTGATTTTGGCACTCATGATGTCGAACAACTTGTCTCTCCGACTCCCGAATCCCGATATGCCGAAACTCCGATACACTCATGTGGTTAACCTTTCGACGGTCCTTCACTCCATTGGCATTTTGGACTTCGCGGTATCGCAAATCCTAATGCAATGTTTTCGACACTTTACCTTGCGAAACTCCGAAATGGCGTTCCACCTGTCCACTTCACTGACTCCTGTGGCCCCACACTTTCCTTTGGCTGTCGGGATATCGCGTTTCGTGATTTCGCGATTCCTGTTGTACTGTTTATAGGACGTCCACCCACAAAACCCCGATATGGAATTTCACGAGTAAATCCGACGGCCCTTATGGCTTGGATATACGGTCCTACCCCTCCTGAGCTTTGACCCTCTTGAGAATACTCTGTTGTATCTCCCTTGCACCTTTTCGAGATCTAACGGCTCCCGGAGATTCGTGAATCCTCCTTAGAGAATTCCGACCATCCGTTCTTCCTTGATGATTCCTGCAAATGACCAAGTGTTCCTCTG
>JASDQU010505992.1:3103-18511 GCA_032191745.1 Picea mariana | reverse complement strand
TTTATCAGCATAATCTCCTCTCTGCTCAGTATGCTTCCCTCTCTGTTCAGCATATTTCCCTCGCTGTGAACTTCCACCTCTCTCAGTTCGAGTCTAAGGTTTCTTCCAGTCTTCTTTGGGCTTCTGATATTTGTCCTGGGCAACTGATTTGCCTCTGGGCTGACTTTTTCCTCGACCCCTCTGACTCTGCTTTCGGCTCATCTTCTCTTTCGCTTTCAGAGCCATCTGATAAGCATCTTCCACCGTTCGGATGGTTACCATTCTCATCTCATCCTGGATATCATATCTCAGGCCATTCATATATCTGACAACCTTTTCATCATCGCTCTCCCGATGACCTGCCTTGATGTTTAGTTTGTAGAATTCTTCAGTGTATTCTTTCACTGTCATCAACTTCTGTCTCAGGTTTTGCATCCTCCTAAACAGAGTAATTTGATAATCTCTAGAGATGAATTTCTCTTTCATCTTCGCGATCATCCTATCCCAACTCTTGATCTTCTGCTTGCCCTTGCAACATCTGTCATCTTGTAGTTCATCCCACCACAATGTTGCATGTCCCTTTAATCTAGTGATAGCATGCTTGACCTTCTTGTCCTCCTCGACATCTTCATAGTCAAAGTATGTGTCAAGAGCTTTAATCCAATCTAGAAGCTCCTCAGCATCCAAGTTTCCCTCGTAAACTCGAATGTCCATATTTGCTCTTGCACCAATCCTTGCAATAGCTCTGATCAAACATTCGTTTGATGCATCTTCAACTATAACTTCTTCTTCACGTTCAGCCTCAATCTCACTCTCGGAATCACTAAGATCCCCTGCACTGACTGTGCATCTTTGCGTTGTCTCCATGTCTTCGAGTCTAGCTCATAGATCACGCATCTCTCTCTCCATAACTGGATCTGTCATTTTCCTGCCTCTTCTTCGCGACATTTCCCTATCCTCTGGTGGATCGGGTGATAGCCTATCCCTTCTCCTTGGCAACATGGTGAATTCTCCTCCTTCTCTGCTACAGAAAGAAAAGAACCTTTCTCTTCTGTGATACCAGATGATGCTGACACCCTCAACCCGCAGGTCAGAAGGTCCACATCAGCATAGGATCTTCCTGCTACCACGACCCAAAGAACTCTACACGGCTCTTCTATTTCCCTGTCGAGAAATTTTCACCCACAACAACTCTCACGCGATCCCCTCATTCCACTCGGGAGATCGGACTTCGCAACTTCGCGAGGTCAGTGGTTGAGTGTTGGTCTCTCAAATCCCCGAAACCCGATAACAGTCAACACTGACCCTTTACTTTTTCCTATCGGGATTTCCTCTATCGTGATTTCGGCACTCGTGATGTCAAACAACTTGTCTCTCCAACTCCCAAATCCCGATATGTTGAAACTCCAATACACTCATGTGGTTGACCTTTCGACAGTCCTTCACTCCATCGGCATTTCGAACTTCACGGTATCGCGAATCCTAATGCAATGTTTTCGGCACTTTACCCTATGAAACTCTGAAATGGCGTGCCACTTGTCCACTTCACTGACTCCTGTGGCCCCACACTGTCCTTTGGCTGTAGGGATATCGCGTTTCATGATTTCGTGATTTCTGTTGCACCGTTTACGGGACTTCCACCCACGAAACCCCAATATGGAATTTCACGAGTAAATCTGACAGCCCTTATGGCTTGGATTTATGGTATTGCCCCTCCTGAGCTTTGACCCTCTTGAGAATACTCCCTCGTATCTCCCTTGCACCTCCACGAGATCTAACGGCTCCTGGAGATTCGCGAATCCTCCTCAGAGAATTCTAACCATTCGTTCTTCCTTGATGATTCCTGCGAATGACCAAGTGTTCCTCCGTGGAACTCGTCCACCTGCAGAGAAAACTTATGAAGCTTCTTACAAACTTCAAGTCACAGCCTCCCTATGTTGCCCTTCAACAATTTCGAAGGCCTTATCCTTCCTGAGATTTCCCATGGCTCTGCATCTTAGAGAATATTCTTGTGCGCACTCCTTACGGAAACCTTCAGACACTTTCAAGTGCTGAATTTCCTTCAACCCAGCGCACACTTGCAGCAACAGTCTCTCAAAATGCCTTACTCGGGTTCGCAACCCTGAGACTTCACTCGGCCTGTGCACTCCTTGCATGGCTCCTGTGCCCAACTGCACTTATGGGTGAACGAGAACAAAAGTTACCCTATCTGAACCCTTTTGTCAACGCACTCCTTGCGGACACTTCAACTACACTCCTTGCAAGAACTCTTGGTCAGATAGAGAAACAATTGAAACTCATTCCTTCTTCTTTTCAGACTTCAAACTCAAACATGAAATCATATACACAGCATATAAAGCAAATGTATAACAGGAAACAAACATTCATGAGCATATCATTCAACATCAATACACAGAGAACAACACAAAACCATGAATTTGAATCAACTCTTTCTATTAATCCAAATATCTGTACATGGGTTTTCTTACACAACTCTCTGCATTCTCTTGCTCCAATCTTCCATCTAATGATACAATACACAAATGAGGGTGTCTATATCCCGTTTCCCTCTTGTGTTCTAAAACTGTCTAATCTAGAATTAAATTCTATCTACCTACATTAACTACTTTAAATGCCTTCTATCTACTAAGGAAGAGAGAAATCGCTCAAGCTCCGGTTTCATTATACAAGTGCACCTTTTCTTAATGGCTTCATTTAATATTGCACATCAACTTCAAATAAATTTCAAAATTTGCGCTGGCGCTTGTCCAGCTGTCTCTTGCTTCTACGTTGGCTTGCTTGATGTGGGTGATGCTCCTGCATCATAGCTTATCTCCGAGAAGATATGTGGCAGCTACTGGCCTCTGAAATCTATGTTACAATGAGGCTTGAAGGCCTATATATTATTGAGAAATAATGGAAAACAATAAACATCCAAAAACCTAACCCTAGGAGATGAAACGCCAGAATATGGGCCCCATCGGGGTAAATTGGTACATCAATTTCCCGGGGTCGTAACTTTGGCATAGTATCTCGTTTTGACACACATGATACATCATTAGAAATATCTATCTGAGGAATACACTGCTAACAATGAATATTGAGTTCGGAACAGACTCACATTCATCGAATATGAGTCTATTCCAGACTCAATATTCGTTGTCAGCAGTTTAGTCCTCAGATAGATCGTTTTAACGATGTATCATGTGGGTCAAACAGATATAGTATGCCAAAGTTACGACCCCATACTCATATTCGTCAGAGCATTTGATGCCAAAAAACGTCGTTTAGGGCCTCAAAACGACTCTGAAAGTTCAAGACCCAAAAAACTGCTAAAAATAGTAAATTGTGCTACAATTAAGGATACTAAAAAACTGAAAGAAACAATGGTGTGGGTCCAAGTGGAATAGGAGGGTGGCCATCAATATCCACCTGGATCATTTCTCCCTCCTTAGGAAGAAATGGTCCCCATTGCATTGAGTTTCTCCATTAGATGAGAAAAATTATGTTAAACTTGGTTCCTGGTGAGCCACTTTCTATGGTGAAGGAGTTGGCCTTCTTTGACAACTCAATATAGCTAGATCCTCTGCTAACGAGTGTTCTTTATATGCGTGTCCATAATCCGATCAGTTATGTCTTGTTCCATGCAATCTGGGTTTAAATCTATTGGTGTGAGTTGTTCTTCCATGTCGGATGTGTCTAATAGAGGTGGAAAGTAGGGCTGAAGCTGGTACACATTGAACACTGGGTGTAGACCAAGGAATGGTGGAATACTGAGCTCAAAGGCATTGTCCTCTATAACCTTGGTGATGGTGTATGGCCCATATCGGAGCGGGTGAATATTGTGGTAGGGTCCAGTGAGGCACTCCTTTTTCAAATGTAGCCACACTTTGTCACCCACCTGGAATTTGTGTGGCACCTGATGTTGATCATGTCACTTCTTGTACTTAGCATTGGCTCTATCCAATATGTCATGATCCCATTGGTGGATGTGATGAATGTGCTCAATGAAGATGTTTTCCTTGTCATAATCAAACTGGACATGGGATAAATCTGCCTGAGTAGCTGCAAATGGCATGGCTACATCCATGGGACATAGTGGCTGGAATCCCAAGCCCACCTGAAAGGGGATGTGGTTGGTTGAGCTATGGAGAGCCCGGTTGTAGCTATGTTGTACATAGGGGAGGCTCTCATCCCATGTGCATGGATAATTTGAGTTGTACATGCACAGAATGTGTACGATCATTTGGTTGACGAACTTTGTCTGGCCATCAGTTTGTGGATGGAAAGCTGTGGACATGGTGAGCTTGGTGTCCAACATCGACCAGAGGCTGGACCAAAATGTACTGAGGAACCTGTTGTCCTGATCTGAGATGATATATTGTGGGATCCCAAAGTGTACCCACACTCATTCAAAGAAGAGTTTAGCAGTAGCTTCTGTTGTGATATTCTTATTGCAGGCCATCATAATGGACATCTTAGAGAATCTGTCGATGACCACAAAAACACAGTCATTTCCATGCTTAGTAGAAGGAAGGTCCGACATGTAATCCATCGATATGGATTGCCAAGGCCGAATAGGGGTAGGAAACGGAGTATATAGGCTGGTTTGGCAATGGCGCAAGTAGTGAAGGAATTGATGTACTTCCCGACATCTTGTTGGAGGTTCGGCCAATAGAAATAATTTTGCAGTACTGCCACGATTTTCTCGAACCCAAAATTTCTAGCGACCCAACTATAGTGCGCCTCCCAAATCATCTTGGCACGCTCGCTTGAAGGAACACAAAGGTGTACTAGGTGACATAGTAGGGCCTCCTGGAGGTGAAAATTAGGAACTTGCTTACCCTCGAAGAGTGTATTGTATGTGTGTTCGAATTCTGGATCACTTTTGTAGAAAAGAGGCCAATTGGAAGTCTCATTCCTACAAGAGTTGAGCACCATGGTTAGCACCATGATAGGTGGTCGGATGAGGCAGTATGCAACGTTATTGTTGCTTCCTTTCTTGTACTTAATGTTCAAATGAAACTGTTGCAGGTATGTGGACCACTTTTGATGGCGATCATTCTGCAACTTCCCTTGTGTCTGTATGAACTGCAAGGGTCGGTGGTTTGTGTGGATGATCATTTCCTTTCCCATAATGTAGTGCTTCCATTTTTGGTAAGCCTTCACAATGGAATACATCTCTTTGTCATAAGTAGGATACTTTCGGACTGTGTCGGAAAGTGTCTCACTGTGATATGCCACTGGATGCCCATGTTGAGTAAGGACCACCCCAATAGCATAGTTAGTGGCATCCGTCTCGATATTAAATGGTTGTTGCAAGTCTAGTAATGTGAGCACCGGTGTAGAGAAGAGGCGATGCTTCAACTCTTAGAACAGCTTATGTTGAGATTCATACCAAAATAATTTTTCTTTCGGTCCTCCCTTAGTGACTTAACTCAAGGGCCCAGTGATATGAGAGAATCCCAACATGAACTTGTGGTAGAAATTGGCAAGAGCCAAAATGTTGCGAAGCTCTTTTAGGGTGGTTGGGGCTGGCTAATCATGAATGACTTGGATTTTGGTTGGATCCACATGCACCCTGCGCTCATCAATAATGTATCCCAAATACTGAACCTTTGTCATGCCAAAAGTGCACTTCTCCAAATTGGGACACAACTTGTGTTGCCACAGTGTTTAGAGAAATTGTTGAATGTGGTGGAGGTGCTCTTCCCAAGTCTAGTTGAAGATCAGAATGTCATCCATGTACACCACTATAAATGAGTTGGTGAATGGTCGCAAGATGTCTTCCATTAGCCTCATGAAGGTTGCAGGGGCATTTGTCAACCCGAAAGGCATGACCAACCATTCGAAAATTCCCTCCTTGAATTTGAAGGTATTTTTCCACACATCAGAGGGTTCGATTGGTACCTGGTGATACCCATACTTCAAGTAGATCTTGCTGAAATATTTCGCCCCCTTGAGTTGGTCCAGAAGGTCATCAATCAGTGGGCTCAGGTACCTATTCCAGATAGTGTTCTTGTTCCGTGCCTGATAGTCAATGCAGAGTCTCCAAGTCCCATCCTTCTTCTACACCAGCATGATCGGGCAGCGGTGCACCCGGGGTCAGGTCGATGGGGTGCTTGACCTAGCAGTGTAGAGGCATCAGGGAGGTGAAGATTTCCTCGTACTCCTCCATGACCTTATCCATCTTTTTTTTGTGATGCAGAGGGGCCCTGTCTAGAGGTTGTGGCTACAATCTTCTTCTTACTGTGAGGGNATGACCTTATCCATCTTTTTTTGTGATGCAGAGGGGCCCTGTCTAGAGGTTGTGGCTACAATCTTCTTCTTACTGTGAGGGAGGATCATCAGGAAAACAAATTTCCTGGTTTTGGCAATGAGCTTACTGCATTGTTTTGCAGTAACCAAAGAGATGGATGTAGGCGGTGCTATTTCCGGTATCCTATACAACTTATTGCCCAAAGTAATAATAACAACATGAGGCCTAGAATCATACACATCATGTCGCTTCCAAAAGTATGGTTGGCCTAATAATACATCAGAAACATCAAGAGGAGCAATGTCACATGATACCTCATTCGTGAAGGGTTGGATGTTGTAGGGAAGGCATCATTGCTAGTTGACGTAGAGGTCTCATCCTTGGTGCAGCCACCTAATGGTGTATGATTCTGGGTGTGCTATGGTCGACAAGCCTAGTTGTTTCATGATCTCAACTAAGATGAGGTTCTCTTGGCTCCCGCTGTCGACAATGAACTGCAACAGGGAACCCTTTACCCACATTTGGGAATGGAAGAGGCGCTCCACCTCCTCTGGATCTTCTGGTTCCTTCTTCTGGATCTTCATGGTGGCAAAAGTGGCGTTTGTCTCCGCATCGATAATCTCCTTCCCCCTGTCATTCCCCTTGTCGAGTTTTGATTCAGAGTCAGAGCCTGCACCTGATTTAGAAGCCTTAAACTTAGCTATCAGTGACTACTTGGCCCAACACTCACTTGTGTTGTGAGTGGAGCTCTTATGGAACTCACACCACTTCCCCGTGCCCTATTTTGGCTTCGTGGTGTTTTTTTTTTTCTTACGGCTTTGGCGGGTTGTCCTAGGTCACCCCGCCTTGGCTTGGTCCTTTATTCGATAGCTTGTGGGTACCTTTCCCTTGCTTCTGATTCACAGACCCAAAGTCTCGCTTCTTCTGTTTGAACTTCTGCTCAATCTTGACAGCATACCGGTATGCCACACGAAGTGAGGAGATGTCGAAGAACTCCATTTCCTCCTGAATATATCTATGCAGACAACTACGGTACTTTAACACCAAATGTTTGTCCGAATCTTTGATACAACTTTGTGCGTAGGGTGTGAAACAAATTCGTCAGCTCATGCACATCTTGGTCCTTTTGCTGTCGCAGTGTACTTCATTGTATGTATTTGTCCTCATAGCTCCCCATGGGATAATATTGTTCCTTGATGGAATCTTGGAAAGAAATCCAAGTGGGTGCGACTGAGAACAGAGAGGGTTCCCCCTCGCTCTCTTCCTCCCAGTAGGTTTCCCACTAGTCCTTGACATGGGGGGCGTCTTTAAGGAGTGAAAAAATAATCTTTTCTCGGTCAAAAAAGTCATGAACCAAGAAATATCCTTCTAACAGATTCAATCATCTATCTACGACATCTGCATCTATTTGTCCCTCAAATATGGGAATGTCAAAGTTTACTTGTACCTTAAAAGGAGTGGTGTCTCCAGAGTGGCTGTTGGATGGAGATGCGCTGCCAGTGGGTAGTCGTTGAAGGATCTAGGAAAAGTTGTCCATCATGGAATTCCTTTGTTTCCCGAGGGCCTCCTCGAGCAATAATTTGATAGTATCTCCTACTCCCTCATCTTTATTTTCTCCCCCCATGGTTGTTCGTTGGGGTTTATGAGGCTGATCTTACAACGGTTCAACTAGATCGAGCCCTAACTCCTTATACCCCGACCTCGTTAGGGACATGCAAAGAAAGATCAAGAAAGAGAAGACTGCTCTAATACCACTAATCTAGATTTATGTAGGAACATAATGAAATATGTAAATACACATAAACGTAGAGATGTAGTGGAAATAAAAATTCATTTCATTAACAACAAATGACTGAAATATGCTTACAGACAGAATGGAAATAAAATATCTAGGGCATTGGTAGCTTATCTCTGAGAAGAGATGTGGTGGCTACTGGCCTCTGAACTATGTTTTACAATGAGGCTCAAAGGCCTATATATTATTGAGAAACAATGGAAAACCATAAACATCCAAAAACCTAACCCTAGGAGATGAAACACCAGAATATGGTCCCCGTCGGGGTAAATTGGTACATGAATTTCCCGGGGTCGTAACTTTGGCATATTATCTCCGTTTGATGCACATGATACATCATTAGAAAGACCTATCCGAGGACTACACTGCTTGCAGCAAATATTGAGTCCAGAATGAACTCATATTCACCAAATATGAGTCCAAAGAATTTGATGCCAAAAAACGTCGTTTAGGGCCTCAAAACAACTCCGGAAGTTCAAGACTCGAAAAACTACTAAAAATAGTAAATTGTACTACAATTAAGGAAAATGAAAAACTGAAAGAAAAAATGGTGTGGGTCCAAGTGGAATAGGTGGGTGGCCACCAATATCCACATGGATTGGGAGTCCTTAGAGAAGATTTTGAATTTCTCTGGGATCCCTTGCCAGATGTATCACTTCTAGAAAGTGATGTGTCATCTTTTTTCTTAAATGTCTTGAATTCATTGCTCGAAAAATCAACTACTTCTACTGCCTTTGATCATTCTCCTTCAACATATCCCAATCCTGCAAATCTAGGACTTTCTACCACCTCTATTGGTTGAGTGATACTTTGGCCATTAATACCAAGACCTCCTCCTTTGTATCCCATCTTAGTTAGGAGATTTTTACCAATTCCTAATGTATGCTTCTTGAAAGATCCAAAAGAAACATTATCGTCATCAAGGGGTGAACATCAAACTCAAGAATTACCGACACTATTTACCTCAGTTGTCGATTATGGATTGGGTGTGGAAGATGGCTTCACCAAGCCTTCCTCATTCTGCAACTTTGCCAAAAAATCCTCCTTGACTTGTAACTGGAGTTGCAATATTTGCTTCTACTCTTCTGCAACTTTAGAATCCTTCTCAGCTCTGCATTCTATGCTTGAATGCACTCGTTGATTTCTTCCAACTCTTTGAGCCACACTTGCTTCATTCCTTTTCCCATGGTGATTTTCACAATATGAAAAACTGGTCAGACCTGCTCTGATACCACTTGATCTGAAAATTTGGTGAGAATCTTCTTACATCCAAATTTTTAAAATAAGAATCTTTTACCGACAAAATTGCATGTGAATAAGTGCAATTTGATTAATTAACCATGCTTCATTAAGGAAATAATCACATAAAATTGTCAAAAATCTTGTGTATGTTTATAAACAAAACTCTACTTAACGAAGTGGGAATGCATCAAAATCACACATACAACATTGAAACCAATATGATAACAAAGTTCACCAGACCCCCTGGCTACGTCTCCGGATTCATGAATCCCATGAATCTGCTCTATTGATTTTGCTTCAAAAGGGCTACATAAACAAGCCTACAACCTATTTCTCCTTTACAAAGACATCCTCTGAACCAATAAGCTCTCAATAAGCTTTCCACAAGCTCTTTCCTCTCTCTCTCTCTCCCTCTTGTTGACCCCCAATAAGGGTTTATATAACATCTCCATCTCAACCACATCAACATTTTCATGGAGATAATATCTCTCAAGATCCCCTAAATTGGGATCTTGGCATATCTCAAGGGAATGGTTTGAGAATATCTCTCAACCATCCATGAAGATCTCAACTCTCCTTGAGACTAGGGATTGAAAGCCAACATGGATTTGCACCAAATAATCCCTTTTAAAATAATGAAAAATACATAATTATGAGAACCATATCTCACATATTAAACATTTTACAAATGTATTTTGCCCATAAATATCAACAAGACATATGTCTACCATGTGAAGTCCAATTGACTTCATTCGAAATGCATTGGAAAGCTTAGTGTGGCCTTTTTTTTTTATTGGACAATGTTGGCAGTATTTAAAGCCGATAGAAAATGTGTCGACTGTGAAGATCCTCCTGGATCAAAATCACATCCTTGCTTGGTAATTAAATGACAGGTTCAAGTAACTTCATTACTTCATCTTTGAGTTGACTTGTAACTTTTTTTTTGCAACAATGTTTCTCCTTTATTTGACTTTAGGTCCAACTTGTAACTTCTTTGACCTTAGATTTGGGGCTTCTTGACCATACTTTGGGGCTTCATCTTTAAGATGGAATACCTTCTCAACCATGAGGAACCACGTGGTGTGCCACCTATCTTTGGAAACAACATGATCATGACTATCAATCTATGATAGTTTTGAATGCATTTTCAATGTACTTCATGTTAATTTTCTTGAATTAACTCTGGACTTCATGACCATGCCTCTTGGTATTTTCAACCACTTAACCACATTTCTAGGGGTTCTTGTATACGTATTCAAAGCATCTTCCTGCGAGGTTCATGCTTAAAGCTACGCCATAAGGGGACCACTTTGGAGACTTCTTCAAATACACCCATCAATTCTAGAGGCTTATCGACTTCTTCTAGTGTTGACATCAATTACAATCAATTTTCCAACAACTTCCTCCTTTCATTTGTTTTATTTCCGGTAATTGTGTGAATTCTAAGTGTTTTTCTTATATATTTAAGCCTATACTTCTTGGAATTTCTCCACCATGTCATCACATGTAGTGAATTATTTATATTCTTTGTACTTTCAATACCATTACAATGGCACTTCTACCAATTCCATTCACATGCACATAATCAAAATAAGATTCCAATATGACCCCTGCCCCTCTTCACTAACAAAGAAATAATCAAATGAAATCTTCCTCTTCTCCAAGGTTGAGTTTTCTCCTGACTATCGAGAACATTGTGACCTATATAATAGAGATTGTAAAAGAACCAAAGGTTACAAGATTTTATGCTCACTTTATGAGATAAAAAAAATGGACAAACAAATACTATTCAATTTAATACAAAATCATTACAATTGAGATGTGGTTATGTGTTAGGAATGTTTTCCTTCTTAGAGTGATGCTATCTCTAATTGTAGATTATAAAGTTCACTAAAAAAACATTTGACCATTTAGTATACAATTCACTCATTAATAAAAAGAAATTATTACACCTACAAAGATTAGGCTTCCTAATTAGGAGTTTGATCTATCTATGTATTTTGTTGTTTGGATAGCTTCCTAATAATATATTCTGGTATAATAGTAGACGTAACTAATGGGCCATGAGACACCTAAGACACCTTGCATGGAGGTAAATGAATCTCTTTACTAATGGGGCACACACACAAACACTTAAACAAGTTAGTTTGATATCAAAATTAAATTATTCTAGTATAATAGTAGAGGCAACTAGTGGGCCATGAGACACCTTGCATGGAGGTAAATGAATCTCTCTACTAATGGGGGCATACACACAAACACTTAAACAAGTTAGCTTGATATCAAAATTAAAATTTGACATATTGCACCATACTATTGTTAGAAATAAGTTTTAATGATTTACCCTCAATGGTGGTTGTAAGTCAACGTCTTTAGTGACAAGGAACTACACATTCCACTATAGTAGTAGAGGGCGATAAAAACAATAAGCGGAAATGAAATTGTTGTGGTGAATAAAGATGAATCTGTCGAGTGATAGGTAATAGATTGCAAACACATACACCTCAAATAAGTTAGATACATATCAAAACAATGAAAATGCTACAATATCCTCATACTACTCATCTCTAATCATTTATAAAGAGTGGTAAAGGTGTACATGAAACACTAATGAAAGTGGCATGTCAAAAATACATGATCAACTGTGTTTTCATATCTTTATAAGAGTAGAAGTAACAGTTAGGACATGAAAAAGATGAGGCACATGAATGTTTGGAGTAATGGGAAAAAAACGCATGCATAATATAATAATTTAATCTAATCAAATTAATACTACGATTCAGCGAACCCAATCTCAATTTCAACTTAGGCGCCAGAGGTCGGTATGTAGATGGATCAACTCGCATATAAAAAATACAGACCGAAACGGATAGTAGCATAAATAAAATTCAGCATAAGAACTAAGCATACTACGCGATAATTAAAAATACGAAACATTGTAAAAATAAATACACTTACGCAGTCATTGACCGCAACCTCAAACCCCGATCCCTCGACGGGAAGGATTTTAATCGTGGAAGGTGATAGCCATTTTTTCTTCACAGTAAAGATGGAAAAAGAAAGGCCAGCAATTTATTCGTGATTCATTTCATTTTCAGAAATAGGGGTTGTTTTTCATAAATGTAACGGAAGATAAAACGTTTCTTTGAATCGTTCAACGTTGGGAATCGGAGACCAACCGGAAAAGTCGATGAGCGTGTTCTCCAAAAGTCATGTCAGAAAACTGAGTCAAAGGCTTAAATACTTAATTTCAAAGTCAATATTTGACTTCAGAACGCAGCGATGTGCAGAAGACTTACTCTGAGAAATGAGAATTCCATTTCGGTGTCCACTTCATTCCATTGAATATGTCGAACGAATCTCCAAAGACCAGATCATAAAGTTATCTCTCAAACCTCGTTTCCGCGTTTTCTCTGGTCTCTGGTCTCCTCTTCTCCGCGTAACTACTTGCTATATATACTTCCATCTATATTTGATATATAGATCACACTCAGATTAGTATTCATTTTCTACTACAGATATTGGAATTGATATTGTTGCAACCAATTACTTATCCTGCGGCTGTGAAGAGAATAATTCTAGAGGCTGCAGCGATATGGAAATGAGAATAGCATCTGGACGATTCGTAATATTGGTTGCCATGGTTATGGTTGTCACGATGGTTAGTGAAAGTTCGGCTTCTCGGCCACTCCAATTGAAATTCATATTTCAGGGAGATGAAATGGAAAATAATAATAATATTAAGCTGACGAATGGGTGGTTCGAATCCCTTAGGGGTCCCGTAACTCCGTCAGGCCCCTCTAATTGTCAAAACTTTAGGTCTCCCAGCGGGGGAGGTTCGTGTCCAGTTAACGAGATTAATGCAGCGGGGATTAATGCGTTAACAGATCGGTCGATTGGAATTACAAGAGTTGCTGATACTTCAGATCCGACTGTTAAAAGTAAAAAATCCCAGACGTAGAATTCCAGACACGGAACGGAAATCCAAAAGAGAACGACTGAAGAAAGATTTAGCCGGGATAATATTGCCCGAATTATGAAAAGAAAAAGGTTTGAGAGACCATGTAACTGATCATCATCTAATTTGGTCCAGCTGCATGTTCTGAAAGCACTAACAGCCAAATCATGGGCGGCAGATTGTAATTCTTTCAGATATATGTTGTTACTGTGATTGTCCGCGTAACTGAACCAGACACATTCATTTATTCAAACATTATTTATTAATTCAGGGTCTCACTTCTATATTGGATGTTTGCTAATTGTATATAATACTATATATGGTGGGTTGAGTAAAATAAATAAATACAATGAAGATTTGTGTTTTGCAGCACAATTATTTGAGAAATAGCGTTATTATGGTTTGACGGAGGATGCAAGGAATCCATATATATTACGGCCCAGATAGGCCTAAGGCGATCCTTTTTCCCGTTTATGGTCTGCGTATTCTTTAATTTGTTTTTAATGTATTTACACAATAGCCAATAGAAGGTTTTTAAATTCTTAAAGTGTGCATCTGGAGTAGTCAGGCGCTGTTACAGCGTAGGAGGATACTGTTACAGCTTAGGTTCAACACATATGCGAAAAATGTTAATAAGAAAAAAATGCGACAAATTTATCTCAATGGTGTTTTTTACATGAAATTTTAAAATCCCTTTCAATGCTCATTAAGAAAGGGTAAGGGTTGAGGTTAAGGTTGAGATGGATTCTCACATAACATGCTCCATCTAACTATTCTGTAATTGAAATTTATTTTTCTTTAACTAGCATAGATTTATGGGAGAGATTTTGAAGGAACCAGATAATAAGATGAAGCAGAAAAGTATATGACTCTGTGGGAGAGATCTTCAAGAAAATTTCAGATAATGTTTACTTCTTCAATATTTAATGTTACATATTGTTAAGGTGTTACAAATGAAGATGAGCAGATCGTTGATTGAAATGTATGTTTCCTGAGTGGGTCTAATGATTAAGAACATGTGTTTCCTCCTAAGAGGTCACAGGTTCAAATCCAGAGGGGGGTAGGGTATGTATACCTTTGTAGACTTTACCAGTCAAATCCCTGGACTGAGGAGGGTCTCTTGTCCCACAAACAAAGAGGTCTCATACACCAATTTGGTGTGTTCGCTTGGCCGTAACCTTAAAAATAGATTATTATTATTATTATATATGTTACATATTTGTGAGGGTGTTACATGTGAAGATGAGCTGATCGTTCACAGATACCAAAATGGAGAATACAGGAGAACACAGAGATTGAAAAAATAAAGTTGTGATGTTTAAGGTAGATGGAAATTGCTTGGTTTATTGAATAGAGGAGAGATGGGACATTGGGAATAGAAGACTCTATGTTCATAGTTTCAAGAAAGTCAAGACAACTACACTATCTGCATTTGTGTATGCTATAAGGAAATACGATTGCACCGATTTTTATGATACATGGCTAAGTTGGAAGTTGAGACTCTCATAAGAACATGAGATAGTGTTTAGAAATGATGATGTGGTGGTGATGAAGAAAAAGAGACAAATATGTCAATAAACAATTTAATAAAAAATGAATTACAACTTAGAAATTCTAAATTTGCGTAACAAGTGTATTAATTTATTAATTTATTGTTCCAAGTAAATATGCAGTGATGAACATGAGAAAATGAAGATAGTAACATTGAAAGACTAAGATAACGAAGAAAGAAATACAATTAACACCCTAAGCATGCCGGCATGGTTTTGTTTGAAACTTGGGGACCCTAAAGTAGGAGCATTGATATATCACTTAACGACAATAACAAACAAGCATCCAAAACACCCTAGGATGCATTTTATATTGAATTTCAAGATGAATATGTTCAAATTCAGGTGAATCCGTTCCTCCACAATAGTCATCATCCCTTTCAATTACAACAATTAAATTTTCAGTAATGTGTGTACATCTTAGAAGGACAAGACACTTTTGGGCCTCGAGAAGAGAGTATGTCAATGCAATAAAGGTGTAGGACAATTTTGTAGAAGTTGGATGGCTAAAAAAGTATTTATGTTTTGTGTAGATAGTAGTTGTAGAGTTTTTATTGTTGAGTAGTAGCAAAATCTACTAGAATATTATATGTCACAAAAATTTAGAGAATTTAGAACTTTGTTT
>JASDQU010505991.1:46370-57036 GCA_032191745.1 Picea mariana | reverse complement strand
ATAGCTTCAAATTTAGAATGGTCCATTCTTCACTGAATGAGGAGAGAATTGTAGTCTTCTTGATTGTATAATGAACCTTTTCCATCCCAAAATGTTGGGAGGCCTTTGATAAACAATTTTTCAAATGCATCCTTAAACTCTTGTATGTTATTCTCCATTTGCATAGCTTTGATCTAGACCCATCTGAGCAGGTTGTGCTTGGCGATGATCTTCCTGGCCGAAATGATCAACACAGTCCTTTCCTTTACCCCGATAGTTTGGAGATCAACAGTTGGCACATAATTTAGCAATTCAATAGCATTATGGGCCCATTCAGAGGGCTTACTGGCTGTTACTTCATTAAAAACAATGCACCTTCTCCGAGCCATAGTAGCCACACTATCTTTGTCACTTACAAAATTCAAATAAACCCTAAATTTAGCAGCCTCTGTAGAAATAACATCTCATATCACATGTTTGGCTCCTTGTAATAGTGTTTTCCCCTTTAACCTGGTTTTCATCTTGCTCACTCGCTCTTGCAAATATTGATCATCTCTGTGGATTTGAGCCATCTTCTCATCTTTCACTTTCATTTCTTGTTTCAAATTTTCTATGACCTCTTTGTGACCCTTGATCTCCCCTGTTTTTAAGCTTACCTAGGACATAGCTTGGACTAGCCCCTCAATGCTTGACCCAACCTCTGTATTAGCAGGTACAATGACATCCATATCTGATGTTACTACCTATGCTTGTGACCAATTCTCTTTCTCCTTTTCCTACTACAACACTTTAGCTTTGTAATTGAGTGCCTCTTCTCTCAATATTTCCTTCTCTTGTTCCAACGAAGTCAACTCTGTTGTCTGTGGATGATATGTAGGGGACATCTTCATCTTTTTCTTTAGTATTTGGATCATCTTATCTTTCTCATCTAGAGAATATTTTACCCCTTGAGGGCCTTCAGATTCTAACCTTTTGACCTGTGTCATCTAGGCTTTGTTGGACACCTTTTCCTGCTTCAAGTGTTCATCTAGTTTGAGTGCATGCATTGTCAATCTTGCAACCCTGAGACCTAAGCTTAGATAATCAAAATATAGCATGTCATTGACATTCCTATGGAACTTTACTTTGTCAATGGCACCAATATTTTCATAGTGCATTTTGATCTCATAAACCTTATCATCATCAGCCCCTTCTATGTTAAACGTCTTTATTTCCACATCCCTGACTGAGAGTAAATAAGCCTTATGTCGGGAAGCCTTCTCTACTTCAGGTAAAAGGTATCTTATTTCACTATTGATCATATCTCCCTTCACAACATACTGGCTCATTAAATCTTCCTAGGACTAATAAACTACCCCAGGTGTCTAGCTAAATATGTGTTTCCTACTGCTAAAAACCTTTGTGTTGCTTTTACTTTGTGGCATGCTTCCTATAATAGCTTCTTCATTCTTGGTTTCACATTCCACCATCTCCATGCATGTTTTCCCTTTGGGATCTTCTTCTTCCAGGTCGACTATTTGAGAGGATGATTTGATTTTCATTTTCTTGAGAGTATCTTGCTGGCTATTGGCACCCAGGGCCTATGAACTGCACCTCTTATTATAGACACTCATTTTAGGAGCTTTGACAACCAACCTAGTGAAAGGTTTCTGTGCTAGGCTCTACTGAGAGGATATTTATGTATGTTTTGTCTGATCATGCTGTAGAGTGACCTCCATATCTACACAAGTTTCTAGATTGGCCAGCTTATCGAATCCTTCAACCTGCTCATGTTCATAGGGGCCTTTTTTGCTCACAAATCTCCTCTTCGATATGATCTGATGCAGATCATATTTTCTCCCCTGCAACTGTGTGAACCCAAATTCACTGAGTTTGGATTGGATCTGAGGCAAACGTGACTTCTTATTTGTCACAAAGGGTCCAACTATGAAAGGAAACTTTAAGTTAGAAGCCTTGTGAACTTTCAAAAAATGCTTTGTCTCTGAGCTAATCCTTTGTCTTATGAAATCCAAAGCAAAGAGTCTGGGAGTCAGAAAGACTGGTAAAAGATAAGGTCCTTCCTGATAGCCATATACCCAGATCACAGTAGATTGTATGAACATCATCCAATCTCCTATCTTTCTCTCTGGATTTGGTTGTAAAGAGCTTTCAATTTCCACCAGAACCCTTGGCAGATCTAAACTGAAAATAAAATTGTACACCGTGGCCATAATCTTATTGATGAAAATAAGCATGGTGATCCTTTTACACTCAGTCTAAATAAATGCAGTCTCAGGAAATTTGGTTTTGTTAGATTCTAGAAACATTCTCAACAAGTGTGTGTAGTATCTGAAGTGTCTCAATGAATTGAAGTTAACTAGTTGTTGATGCATATTGTAAGCGATACATTTGTCAAAAATGACATAGACCGACTAACTAGACAGAAAGAAAATCAATAGGAAACCTAACATGACTTCTACAACAAACTTGTCATTTTCCAACACTAAAATTTGACTTAGTGGAGAATAAGCCCACTGCACTTCGATGACCATGACGCTTACACTAGCAGGTAACGACAGACTCTCTAAATGGTGTTTAGGCTTGACAATGGTCTGCAGAAACAAGGTTTTTACTTTGGGTGGGAATTCTCTATAGATCGTGATCATTTTCTATTCCTCGAAGGGCTCTGACACTGTGGGGGAGGACTCTGGTATACTGAGGGTGTGCCAGAGTGATGGACTATCTATTTCACATAAAACCTCTGACCCTAATTTATTCAAAATGACTATTTCTTCCTGAGAATATCGCTTTGCACACCAGCTTACAAATTCAGGGAAAGGAAAGAATACTTCTACGACGTAAGGGGTGATGGAGGCTTGAGTCGCTTCAAGGAAAGGTATGCACATTCCTATATTGTCTGAAAATTTTGATCTGGATACAGAAATGGGAGAAACTAATATCTATGTGTCAAAAACGTTGGAGTCTCTGTCAATTAGGCCCTCTTCTCTGGAGGAGATGTCTTGCTCATTCATGGATAAAAAAACAGGATTAGTGGCCATGGTGAAAAATACCTATTAAGTGACAAAGGAAGCACGAATCCGATTCAGTTCTGAGCCTGAGTTTCTAATGGATTATTTACGCCAATTTCTGAATGTTTAAATGATTCAAAATGTCATAAAATAATGTCGGGGGTCTTCCTTTTATATCTTCCCATCGACATTGGGGGTTGGAGAAAATGGTTTTAGGCAGACCGCGTTTCTCCCCAATGTACCTTTAGAGGTGCCACATGTCCATGGATAAAACCATGACGGTTTTCCCCGGCCCGCCCTTGACTGATTAATCTTTGCACTACTTCAATCGTCGATATGAGATTCAACCATTGATCTGGATCACTCTAAGATCTACGGTCCACCTTTATCCAACAAATTTTGACATCGAGGGTTGGAGAAAGTGGTTTTAGTCAGACTTCTTTTCACCCCGAGGTACCTCTAGAAGCACCACGTGTCCATTGATAAAACCATGATGGTTTTCCCCGACCCACCTTCGAATGATTATTTTTTGCGCTGCTTTATTCCCTGATATGCACCTTAGTCGTTGATCTAGGCCGCTTTCAAGATTGACGGTCTGTCGAGTCCTACCTTTCGCACCTCTGCTATACTTTTCCATACACTGCCAGATATAGCTTGATCCTCCAAACTATCATACTTCCATAGCAGTGTAGTTCTTCGCTAAAATTTTTCAACTTGGATTCCATCCGAAAATTGTTATGGCAATAACATTGGCTCCAAATGGGGATGTTATCCTCCCTAAAAGGTAGCAAATAACTAAATACTAAGTGCATAACCATTGGGCTTTGATCTATTTGTGTGATCTGAATATGCTGATATTTATTCAAAAAATTAAAATCTGCCCAGCATAGCTCAGGGCCTTCACCTTGGGCTTCAACTATGCTGCTTTTATTCCAATCTTTCATGCATAAAGGAAAAAGTAGAACGATTATATACAATGAATGGTGGGGTGATTATTTTTCAAACAACGTAATGCTTGAGGAACCTGCCATTCACAGGCCCTCCTCCAATGAGCTCTCCATTACTTTCCTCTAACAAATAGGGGTTGCTCCCACAGTAAGCTACGATTTTGAACGAGCCCAACCATAGGTTATCAAATTTCCCATGTTTACCCTTATCTTCATTTCTGGCGTACCATTTTAGTACCCAGTCTCCTAGTTTGAAGTCATCTACCTTGGTATGTCTGTCGAAATATTCTTTGATCTTGAGCTCATCATCTCTTATCCGACTGGCATTTGTTTCTACTTCTTGCTCCTGTAACAACTTCATTACTAGCAATCTCAATGTAGTAGGAAATATAGCTTATGTACTATAAACGATCTGGAAAGGATATGTGGCAATAGATCTTCTTGGCGATATCCTGTCATCCCACAGTGCATGGATGATATTTTTGTGCCATGGATTTTTATTCTCTTGCAGCAAATTTTTGATGATTCTGACCAAGCTTTTATTCAAAGATTCAGCCAACCTGTTCCCTTGAGGATAATATGATGTGGAATGACCAAGGGTAATGTTGCAATCACTGCAGAATTTCTCCAATTTCTTAGACTTGAAGGTCGTTGCATTGTCTATTATAATCTTGATCGGGCATCCGAATCTGGACAAGATATTGTCTTCTAGGAATCGAATGATAACATCATTTGTAGCCTGTCTGGTGGGAAGAGCGTCGATCCACTTAGTAAAATAATCTGTTGCAGTCAGGATCCATTTGTGTTAAGTCAAGGACTATGGATGTATCTCCCCCATAAAATCTAGGCCCCATTGTATGAAATGAGATTCTACTGATATGGGTTTTAATGGAAATGACTGCAATTTTCCTTTCCCATCGAATATTTGACATTCATGGCACTTTGAAACTTCTTTATAAAAATCAGGAAAAATGTTGGGCTAATAAAAACCATCTCTCAAAATTTTGTGCAAAATCGTCTTCCAATAATGATGACCTCCACAGTCACCTTTGTGGAACTCTTTGATGGTTTTCTCTTATCCTTCTTCTATCAAACAACTCAATAAAATCCCCCCTGGGTCTTTCCAGTATAGGAATTCATTTACTATACAAAATTTTACTGCCTTAGGTTTCAAGAATCTAGCCTTTGTTTTACTATACTCAAGAGGATCTTGTAGATTTTTCAACAAAAAGATGATATCTACATACCATGCAGAGAGAAGAAACTTCTGAGATATTTGTGGAGTTTCCCTTTCTTCCTCTATTGTATTGTCTGACAGATCTGCAGTGAATTTTATTACCAAGAGTTCGCAGTTTGTTTATGCCATCAGTCTAGCAAGTCCCTGTCCTTTGATCAACTTAGTGGGCTTGATTTCAAGATCATACTCTAATATAACTGCAATCCATTTCCCCCTCTTCCCTTCTGTATCGGGCTGTGTCAAGATGTATTTTACTGAGCTACTAGGAACATAAGCAGTGATATGTGAATGTAACATGTAAACTCTGAATTATTTCAATGCCTTGACTAAAGCATAGGATTGCTTCTCCATTATGTCATATTTCAAAGGGCATCTCTTAATGTATTAATGTAGTATGCTATGGGATTCTCAAAACCCTGGTCATCTTTCTGGAGTAGCACACCTGCAATAGTGTGTTCTAAGGAAAAAGAGAATAGTATGAAGTCTTTCTCAAAATTTGGACTAGTCAGTACAAGGGCCTTTGTTAATTCCACTTTGATGTCTTCAAAATATTTCCTAGCCTCGGGGATCCACTTGATTTCATTTCCCTTCCTCAGAATATTGGTAATATGTTTTATGATCTTAGCCAAATTAGGGATGATCTTCTTAGGAAGTTTACTTTGCCCAGGAAAGATTGTACCTCCTTTTAGATTTTGGGTATGCCAATTTTCAAAGTCCATTCAACTCTGTTGGGGTCTACCTTTATCCCTTCCTTCGAAATGATGTGAACCAACAACTTTCCTTCTTCCATGGTGAAATTTGAATTTTTAGGATTGTGAGAGATCCCAAACTTTTTTCATTTTTGAAACGCTCTTCATAGATGTTTGAGATGTTCTTCATCTAAGGAAGAATACATAGTGATGTCATCAAGGTAAATAACAATGAATTTATCCTTTTCGTCAGAAAAATCTATATCCATATCCCTTTGAAATGTCTCCCCTACATTCATAAGCCCAAACGACATCTTGGCATACATAAATGTTCCCCATGGTGTGGTAAATGTAGTTTTTTCTTGGTCGTTAGGGTGTACCTTAATCTGATTATACCCATAAAAACCATCTAACATTGACATCTTTTGAGAGCCCACTAACTTTTGTAAAATGTGATCCATTTTAGGCAATGGATAATGGTCCTTTAGAGACACCTTATTTAGACTTCTAAAGTCTACACATAGCCTAATTTCTCCACTCTTTTTTCTAACTTGCACCAGGTTGGCCACTCATCTGGAAAACCTCAGGGACACTATGATTTTTGCCTCAAATAGTTTCTTTACTTCTTTCTCTATCAATGGTAACAACAGGGCGTTTATTCTTCTTAATTTCTGCTTGAATGGCTTGTGATCTTATTTGATTCGGATAACATGCTGGATTATAATGGTATCATAAACTTTCAGCTCATCATAGCTCCAAGAAAAGACATTAGGGAATTCTTTCATTAATTTCACGTACCTCTCTTTGACTTCAAGACTGAGCTTCTTGGACAGCTTAATGATCTTTGGATCCTCTGGAGTTCTGATATTGAAATTTTCCACATCCCCTGCATTTACTATAAGCTTTGGGCTTCTTGCCACGTCATTATTATCAAAGAGCTTCTCTAATGGTACCAAGAATTTAGGAATGATGTTGCTTTTCAACTGTACAATATCTCTTCCAGAAATATAGTTGTCAAAATATCCTTCCTTTGTGAAAGAAGCTGCATCCACATCATCATCGCAGTGTTCATCATCAATGTTTAAGTTCTCAAATTTGTTCTCCATTTTTATTAAACTTTCTATATGTTTTTCGTTCTTGAAGATTTTCCAGTGCTTCATATTGTCCGGTACTGTTGGCCTGTACTTGACTTCAATCTTGTAGCTTTTGTCAGGGAAAATTGGGACTTTGAACACTGCTGCTGAAGTAGCTAAGGCATCAACAACCTAATTTTGTTCTCTTGGTATTGTGGAAAGATTACATTATGAAAATTTCTCAAGGAGGTCTAGTACCAGGCTTCTGTAAAACCTCATTCTGGGTTGTTTTGCTTGGTATATGTCTTTGATATGATTTATGATAAGCTCAGAGTCTCCAAGAACAACAATCATTTTGGCACCTAATTCTTCCAAAACTTTCAAACCCAATATTAACGCTTCATACTCGGTCATACTATTGGTGCATTCAAAAACAAGCTTGTAAGAACATAATTTTGATTCTACGTTGGGATGATAGATCCACACACCAACTCCAGCTCCTTCTCTACATGTAGCTCCATCAAAATTCATTTTCCATATCTGATCATCTCCATCACCTTGCAGCTCTAAAAGTTCCTCCACCTGTTGCTTAAGCTCATTTTTGTTAGCTATGATGATCTATGTTTCCTCTTCTTCGGAACACAGGTCATTGAAGAAGATAGATGACCCCAATTAGATTGCTACCAAATAGATAGGATTATTGCTCGGCTGTGATTTATTCCTGACCATATATTTAAGCAAAATCTCCTTATATAATTTTTTGTCTTGACCAAATACAGTAATAGTAGCATATGACATATCCATCTGGAGGGTTCCTTTTAGTTTTTCATCCCATGACCTAGACAACAACATACCGAATTTTGGAGGGATATTAGCGACCACTACATCCATCACCATATTCTTAGCTGGGATTTGTGTTAAGGAAACCATCATGTATTTGATCATGCCAAGGCATTTCACCTTTGTTGAATCAAAGGAGAACATGTCCGTATAAGGTCTTGTGACATCGAGACCCAATTGGTCCATGAAAACTTTAGGCATCAAGTTGTGAGATGCTCTAGAATACAACATAGCATTGGGCAGAATCATGTCATGGATTTTCAAGCTGACATAAAAAGGAGGGACTTGTTCATTTTCGTTGCTTTCTTCTATTCTTTGCCCAAATAGGATGGTTGGGTGATCATCTTTTATGTTCAGGGTATCAGAGGTTTTTCCCATCTTAAGCATCTTGATGATCTAATTTCTGTACTCACTACTTTTGATCAATTCATTAAATGGTACTAAAATCTTTATTTTAGCCATTTCACTTACGAAATCAAAAGAGGATTAGGTTTTCTCTACCTCTTTGGTGACTGTTTCTTTTCTTGTTAATAATTTCTTCTGAGGTTCTTCCTTCTGCTTCCCCTTTTCCACATTATCCTTTGCAGCTAAGTCTTTCGTAGTAGAATCCTTAGCAGCTAAATCCTTTTTAACAAAATCGCTTTTGGGCTGACTCAAAGAAGGTCTGTTATTCTAAGTTTCTTTGGTGGGATTCCCCTTTGGAGGGTTTGGAGGTATATTTTGATTTCGAAGGTTATATTTCCTTTGGAATTGCATGATGATGTTTTTCAATCCAGTCTCATAGTCTTCCCTTTCTACTGATACCCTTTCTTCTTCATCTTGCAAAAAGATCTCACTTGCATCCATGAAGTGGTCATGTTCTTCTTTGGTCAAAAATAAATATGTTTATGTATCATCATAGCAGTTCATGTTGTCTTCAAAATAGCCATCATAATCCTCATTCACAAAATTATTTTGAAAAGGAGGTCTTATTTGTTGTTCACCTTGATTTCCTTGGTTTCCATGATTTGCCTGGTTTCCCTAATTTTCCTAGTTTCCCTGATTTTCTTGATCTGCTTGAGCTACTTGATTTCCCTTATTTCTCGGCTCTCTATGCCTAATCTGAAGGATAGATGGTATTCTCAGATTTCTGTGTGGGCCATCCACCTGTTCTCTGGGGTTAGGCATATTTCCTAGAGCCATTCTTTCCATCATCTGCTCCATATTTCTCATCATTTCTTCAAATCTATCCTTTGATGTTTTTCACATCGAAGGATGTGCTCTATCTTGGGTTCTGTTCGGGTCTCTGCCAGAGTTATTTTTCATCTTCCTTGAAGCCATCACTTCTACCTCTATAGAATCGGTTTTCATGTCATCCAATGTGGTAGGTCTTCTTTCTCTTAATAATAAAGTGAAGTCACTTTCAAAGGAATCAACATATTTGAGCTGAGAAACCTTAGTGGGGGTTTCACTTCATCGGGAATCACATTATACACTTTCATGAATCTAGCTGAAAACTCCTACACCACTTCATCAGGTGATCTCTTCATATTGTTGTACTGGGTAAACAACTGGAGGGGATTTTGCTTATCTCCCCATTTTGCAAGGAAGCTTGTTTCAAAGTCTTCAAAATCTGTGATACTACCTAGTGGAAGGGCTCTGAACCACTTCCTCACATCTCCTGCAAGACTTTGCGTAAACAACCTCATTTTTACATCTTCAAAGTCTACTTCTTCCAAGTTTATGAAATCATTGAACCAGTCTAGATGCTTCTGAGCCGATATATTACCTTCAACATCATATAGTTTGATCCTTAGGTTGTAGTCTTGAGGCAAATCATGCAATTGAGCAGGCAGTATGAGGGGAGAAAATATGGCTTCCATGGCTGCGGTGAGGGGTCAGAGAGGGCGTTGGTTTCGAGCAGGGATCACTACAGGATTTATAGAGGCAACTAGAATCAGATCTTAGAATCTCTTTTCATCAAAGATGGTCTCGTTTAAACGAGATTTAGATTTTTTCCTGAACAAGGATTGTTCAAATCTCACGTCAAACTCAAGGTCTTCAATTCTAGTCACTCCATCTTTGGGAAAATACAAATATCAGTCTGGATGCATTACTGGGGTTACATTCTTTCCTTCTCTTTTACACACGATATTTTCCCGGTCAGACACAGGGATTGCATCTCCTGGGTCTGGGTTGCTCCTGGTATGGATTTTCTTACGAGCTAGGATTTCTTTCTCATACGGTGTGGTGCAACTGGTCTCTGAGTAATGGAGTCGCCAAGGTAAAAATAATCTCAGCCAATTAGGTATTTGATCCACTGTCACCCTCAGGGATCAAACTAAATCTTTAAGTCATTTTCCCAGGGAAGATTTTTCAATTTCATCCCCAGCAGCAGCACTAGAATATAAGCACTCTGTAAATTTTGTCTGGTTGAATAGACAAATGACAAAGGTAATTGTTTCAACAAGCTTTAGAGATGAGGCACTAGCCTACTCAACTCAGAGAGGTCTCTATCGTGTCACTTGATACTTCTTTGGAATTTGGTGGCTAGATTTGGTTTGTTTTGGGGGTTTTTAATAAATTTGTTGGCAAGGAAGGGGAGGAACACTCGGGGCTATGGAGATAAAATTATGAAAATGAATGAAAACAATGCATCGAATGATAGAACTCTTTAGAGGATAAAGGCTAAATAATGTGATGAATATGAGTTATTCTTGAATTTAAATAGAGTGTAGGAAGATAAAGAAAACAAATAAATGCATCAGAGCATTATTGAAATGAATTCCGAATTAGTTAAGAAGGAAATCACACAATTTAAATTGCTTAAGACAAGAGAATCACAAGATGAATTATGGGCCTTTAACTCTCCAATTTAAATAGAAGAAAATGTAAATAAAATGACAAGTTACAG
>JASDQU010505991.1:30735-46350 GCA_032191745.1 Picea mariana | reverse complement strand
ATAGCTTCAAATTTAGAATGGTCCATTCTTCACTGAATGAGGAGAGAATTGTAGTCTTCTTGATTGTATAATGAACCTTTTCCATCCCAAAATGTTGGGAGGCCTTTGATAAACAATTTTTCAAATGCATCCTTAAACTCTTGTATGTTATTCTCCATTTGCATAGCTTTGATCTGGACCCATCTGAGCAGGTTGTGCTTGGCTATGATCCTCCTGGCCAAAATGATCAACGCAGTCCTTTCCTTTACCCCGATAGTTTGGAGATCAAAAGTTGGCCCAAAATTTAGCAATTCAATAGCATTATGGGCCCATTCAGAGGGCTTCCTGGTTGATACTTCATTAAAAACAATGCACCTTCTCCGAGTCGTAGCATCCACACTGTCTTTTTCACTTATAAAATTAAAATAAACCCTAAATTTAGCAGCCTCTGTAGAAATAACATCCCATATCACATGTTTGGCTCCTTGTAATAGTGTTTTTACCTTTAACCGGGTTTTCATCTTGCTCACTCGCTCTTGCAAATATTGATCATCTCTGTGGATTTGAGCCATCTTCTCATCTTTCACTTTCATTTCTTGTTTCAAATTTTCTATGACCTCTTTGTGACCCTTGATCTCCCCTGTTTTTAAGCTTACCTGAGACATAGCTTGGACTAGCCCCTCAGTGCTTGACCCAACCTCTGTATTAGCAGGTACAATGACAGCCATATCTGATGTTACTACCTATGCTTGTGACCAATTCTCTTTCTCCTTTTCCTACTACAACACTTTAGATTTGTAATTGAGTGCCTCTTCTCTCAATATTTCCTTCTCTTGTTCCAAGGAAGTCAACTCTGTTGTCTATGGATGATCTGTAGGGGACATCTTCATCTTTTTCTTTAGTATTTGGATCAGCTTATCTTTCTCATCCAGAGAATCTTTTACCCCTTGAGGGCCTTCAGTTTCTAACTTTTTGACCTATGTCATCCAGGATTTGTTGGACACCTTTTCCTGCTTCAAGTGTCCATCTAGTTTGAGTGCATGCATTGTCAATATTGCAACCCTGAGACCTAAGCTTAGATAATCAAAATATAGCATGTCATTGACATTCCTGTGGAACTTTACTTTGTCAATGGCACCAATATTTTCATAGTGCATTTTGATCTCATAAACCTTATCATCATCAGCCACTTCTATGTTAAACGTCTTTTTTTCCACATCCCTGACTGAGAGTAAATAAGCCTTATGTCGGAAATCCTTCTCTACTTCAGGTAAAAGGTCTCTTATTTCACTATTGATCATATCTCCCTTCACAACATACTGGCTCATTAAATCTTCCTCAGACTAATAAACTACCCCAGGTGTCTAGCTAAATATGTGTTTCCTACTGCTAAAAACCTTTGTGTTGCTTTCACTTTGTGGCATGCTTCCTGTAATAGGTTTTTCATTCTTGGTTTCACATTCCACCATCTCCATGCATGTTTTCCCTTTGGGCTCTTCTTCTTCCAGGTCGACTATTTGAGAGAATGATTTGATATTAAATTTCTTGAGAGTATCTTGCTGGCTACTAGCACCCAGGGCCTCTGAACTGCTCCTCTTATTATAGACACTCATTTTAGGAGCTTTGACAACCAACCTAGTGAAAGGTTTCTGTTCTAGGCTCTGCTAAGAGGCTATTTCTGTATGTTTTGTCTTATCATGCTGCAGAGTGACCTCCATATCTACACAGGTTTCTAGATTGGCCAGCTTATCGAATCCTTCAACCTGCTCATGTTCATAGGGGCCTTGTTTTCTCACAAATCTCCTCTTCGATATGATATGATGCAGATCATATTTTCTCCCCTGCAACTGTGTGAACCCAAATTCACTGAGTTTGGATTAGATCTGAGGCAAATGTGACTTCTTATTTATCACAAAGGGTCCAACTATGAAAGGAAACTTTAAGTTAGAAGCCTTGTGCACTTTCAAAAAATGCTTTGTCTCTGAGCTAATCCTTTGTCTTATGAACTCCAAAGAAAATATTATGGGAGTCAGAAAGACTAGTAAAAGATAAGGTCCTTCATGATAGCCATATACTCAGATCACAGTAGATTGTATGAACATCATCCAATCTCCTATCTTTCTCTCTAGATTTGGTTGTAAAGAGCTTTCAATTTCCACCAAAACCCTTGGCAGATCTAAACTGAAAATAAAATTGTACACCCTGGCCATAATCTTATTGATGAAAATAAGCATGGTGATCCTTTTACACTCAGTCTAAATAAATGCAGTCTCAGGAAATTTGGTTTTGTTAGATTCTAGAAACATTCTCAACAAGTGTGTGTAGTATCTGAAGTATCTCAATGAATTGAAGTTAACTAGTTGTTGATGCATATTGTAAGCAATACATTTGTCAAAAATGACACAGACCGACTAACTAGACAGAAAGAAAATCAACAGGAAACCTAACATGGCTTCTACCACAAACTTGTCATTGTCCAACACTAAAATTTGACTTAGTAGAGAATAAGCCCACTGCACTACGATGACCATGACGCTTACACTAGAAGGTAATGACAGACTCTCTGAATGGTGTTTAGGCTTGACAATGGTCTTCAGAAACAAGGTTTTTACTTTTGGTGGGAATTCTCTATAGATTGTGATCATTTTCTATTCCTCGAAGGGCTCTGACACTGTGGGGGAGGAATCTGGTATACTGAGGGTGTGCCGAAGTGATGGACTATCTATTTCACATAAAACCTCTGACCCTAATTTATTCAAAATGACTATTTCTTCCTGAGAATATCGCTTTGCATACTAGCTTACAAATTCAGGGAAAGGAAAGAATACTTCTATGACGTAAGGGGTGATGGAGGCTTGAGAAGCTTCGAGGAAAGGTATGCACATTCCTATATTGTCTAAAAAATTTGATCTGGATACAGAAACGGGTGAAACTATTATCTATGTGTCAAAAACGTTGGAGTCTCTGTCAATTAGGGCCTCTTCTCTAGAGGAGATGTATTGTTCATTCATGGATAAAACAACAGGATTAGTGGCCATGGTGAAAAATACCTATTAAGTGACAAAGGAAGCATGAATCCGATTCAGTTCTGAGCCTGAGTTTCTAATGGATTATTTACGCCAATTTCTGAATGTTTGAATGCTTCAAAATGTCATAAAATAATGTCGGGGGTCTTCCTTTTATATCTTCCCGTCAACATTGGGGGTTGGAGAAAATGGTTTTAGGAAGACCGCGTTTCTCCCCGATGTACCTCTAGAGGTGCCACACGTCCATGGATAAAACCATGACGGTTTTCCCCAGCCCGCCCTTGACTGATTAATCTTTGCACTACTTCAATCATCAATATAAGATTCAACCATTGATTTGGATCACTCTAAGATCTACGGTCCACCTTGATCCAACAAATTTTGACATCGAGGGTTGGAGAAAGTGGTTTTAGTCAGACTTCTTTTCACCCCGAGGTACATCTAGAAGCACCACGCGTCCATGGATAAAACCATGATGGTTTTCCCCGACCCGCCTTCGAATGATTATTTTTTGCGCTGATTTATTTCCTGATATGCACCTTAGCCATTGATCTGGGCCGCTTTCAAGATTGACGGTCTGTCGAGTCCTACCTTTCGCACCTCTGCTATACTTTTCCATACACTGCCAGATATAGCCTGATCCTCCAAACTATCATACTTCCATAGCAGTGTAGTTCTTCGCTAAAATTTTTCAACTTGGATTCCATCCGAAAATTGTTATGGCGATAACATTGGCTCCAAATGGAGATGTTATCCTCCCTGCAAGGTAGCAAAGAACTAAATACTAAGTGCCTCACCATTGGGCTTTGATCTATTTGTGTGATCTGAATATGCTGATATTTATTCAAAAAATTAAAATCTTCCCAGCATAGCTCAGGGCCTTCACCTTGGGCTTCAACTACGCTGCTTTTATTCCAATATTTCATGCGTAAAGGAAAAAGTAGAACGATTGTATACAATGAATGGTGGGGTGATTATTTTTCTAACAACGTAATGCTTGAGGAACCTGCCATTCACAGGCCCTCCTCCAACAAGCTCTCCATTAATTTCCTCTAACAAATAGGGGTTTCTCCCACAGTAAGCTGCAATTTTGAATGGGCCCAACCATAGGTTATCAAATTTCCCATGTTTACCCTTATCTTTGTTTCTGGCGTACCATTTTAGTACCCAGTTTCCTAGTTTGAAGTCATCTACCTTGGTATGTCTGTCGAAATATTCTTTGATCTTGTCTTGACGTAGCTAGGTGTTATTGAAGGCCTTTTCTCTAGTCTATTGTGCGTTGATGAGCTCATCATCTCTTATCCGACTGGCATTTGTTTCTGCTTCTTGCTCCTGTAACAACTTCATTACTGGAAATCCCAATGTAGTAGGAAATATAGCTTATGTACCATAAATGATCTGGAAAGGAGATGTGGCAATAGATCTTCTTGGCGATATCTTGTCATCCCACAGTGCATGGTTGATCTTTTTGTGCCATGGATTTTTATTCTCTTGCAGCAAATTTTTGATGATTCTGACCAAGATTTTATTCAAAGATTCAGCCAAACTGTTCCCTTGAGGATCATATGACATGGAATGACCAAGGGTAATGTTGCAATCACTGCAGAATTTCTCCAATTTTTTAGACTTGAAGGACGTTGCATTGTCTATTATAATCTTGATCGGGCATCTGAATCTGGACAAGATATTGTCTTCTAGGAATCGAATGATAACATCATTTGTAGCCTGTCTGGTGGGAAGAGCCTCGATCCACTTAGTAAAATAATCTATTGCAGTCAGGATCCATTTGTGTTAAGTCAAGGACTATGGATGTATCCCCCCCATAAAATCTATGCCCCATTGTATGAAATGAGATTCTACTAATATGGGTTTTAACGGAAATGACTGCAATTTTCCTTTCCCATCAAATATTTGACATTCATGGAACTTTGAAACTTCTTTATAAAAATCAGGAAAAATGTTGGGCTAATAAAAACCATCTCTTAAAATTTTGTGCACAATCGTCTTCCAATAATGATGACCTCCACAGTCACCTTTGTTGAACTCTTTGATGGTTTTCTCTTCTTCTTCTTCTATCAAACAAATCAATAAAATCCCCCCTGGGTCTTTCCAGTATAGGAATTCATTTACTATACAAAATTTTACTGCCTTAGGTTTCAAGAATCTAGCCTTTGTTTTACTATACTCAAGAGGATATTGTAGATTTTTCAACACAAAGATGATATCTACATACCATGCAAAGTCAAGAAACTTCTGAGATATTTGTGGAGTTGCCCTTTCTTCCTCTATTGTATTGTCTGACAGATCTGCAGTGAATTTTATTCCCAAGAGTTCGCAGTTTGTTTATGCCATCAGTTTAGCAAGTCCCTGTCCTTTGATCAACTTCGTGGGCTTGATTTCAAGATCATACTCTAATAGAAACACAATCCATTTCCCCCTCTTCCCTTCCGTATCGGGCTGTGTCAAGATGTCTTTTACTGAGCTACTGGGAACATAAGCAATGATATGTGAATGTAACATGTAAACTCTGAATTATTTCAATGCCTTGACTAAAGCATAGGATTGCTTCTCCATTATGTCATATTTCAAAGGGGCATCTCTTAATGTCTTAATGTAGTATGCTATGGGATTCTCAAAACCCTGGTCATCTTTCTGGAGTAGCACACCTGCAATAGTGTGTTCTAAGGAAAAAGAGAATAGTATGAAGTCTTTCTCAAAATTTGGACTAGTCAGTACAAGGGCCTTTGTTAATGCCACTTTGACGTCTTCAAAATATTTCCTAGCCTTGGGGATCCACTTGATTTCATTTCCCTTCTTCAGAATATTGGTAATATGTTTTATGATCTCAGTCAAATTAGGGATGATCTTCTTAGGAAGTTTATTTTTCCCAGGAAAGATTGTATTTCCTTTTAGATTTTGGGTATGCCGATTTTCAAAGTCCATTCAAATCTGTTGGGGTCTACCTTTATCCCTTCCTTTGAAATGATGTGAACCAACAACTTTCCTTCTTCCATGGTGAAATTTGAATTTTTAGGATTGTGAGAGATCTCGAACTTTCTCTGTTTTTGAAACACTCTTCTTAGATGTTTGAGATGTTCTTCATCTAAGGCAGAATACACAGTGATGTCATCAAGGTAAATAACAATGAATTTATCCTTTTCGTCGGAAAAATCTATATCCATATCCCTTTAAAATGTCTCCCCTGCATTCATAAGCCCAAACGACATCTTGGCATACATAAATGTTCCCCATGGTGTGGTAAATGCAGTTTTTTCTTGTTCATTAGGGTGTACCTTAATCTGATTATACCCATAAAAACCATCTAACATTGACATCTTTTGAGAGCCCATTACCTTTTGTAAAATGTGATCCATTTTAGGCAATGGATAATGGTCCTTTAGAGACACCTTATTTAGACTTCTAAAGTCTACACACAGCCTAATTTCTCCACTCTTTTTTCTAACTTGCACCAGGTTGGCCACCCATCTGGAAAACCTCAGGGACACTATGATTTTTGCCTCAAATAGTTTCTTTACTTCTTTCTCTATCAATGGTAACAACAGGGCATTTATTCTTCTTAATTTCTTCTTGAATGGCTTGTGATCTTATTTGATTGGGATAACATGCTGGATTATAATGGTATCATAAACTTTCATCTCATCATAGCTCCAAGAAAAGACATTAGGGAATTCTTTCATTAATTTCATGTACCTCTCTTTGACTTCAGGACTGAGCTTCTTGGACAGCTTAATGATCTTTGGATCCTTTGGAGTTATGATATTGAAAATTTTCACATCCCCTTCATTTACTATAAGCTTTGGGCTTCTGTCCACGTCATTATTATCAAAGAGCTTCTCTAATGGTACCAAGAATTTAGGAATGATGTTGCTTTTCAACTGTACAATATCTCTTCCAACAATATAGTTGTCAAAATATCCTTCCTTTGTGAAAGAAGTTGCATCCACATCATCATCGCAGTGTTCATCATCAATGTTTAAGTTCTCAAATTTGTTCTCCATTTTTATCAAAATTTCTATATGTTTTTTGTTCTCGAAGATTTTCCAGTGCTTCATATTGTCCGGTACTGCTGGCCTGTACTTGACTTCAATCTTGTAGCTTTTGTCAGGGAAAATTGGGACTTTGAAAATTGCTGCTGAAGTAGATAAGGCATCAACAACCTGATTTTGTTCTCTTGGTATTGCGGAAATATTACATTATGAAAATTTCTCAAGGAGGTCTAGTACCAAGCTTCTATAAACCCTCATTCTGGGTTGTTTTTCTTGGTATATGTCTTTGATATGATTTATGATAAGCTCAAAGTCTCCAAGAACAACAATCCTTTTGGCACCTAATTCTTCTAAAACTTTCAAACCCAATATTAACGCTTCATACTCAGCCATATTATTGGTGCATTTGAAAACAAGCTTGTAAGAACATAATTTTGAGTCTACGTTGGGATGATAGATCCACACTCCAGCTCCAGCTCCTTCTCTACATGTAGCTCCATCAAAATTCATTTTCCATATCTGATCATCTCCATCACCTTGCAGCTCTGAAAGTTCCTCCACCTGTTGGTTAAGCTCATTTTTGTCAGCTATGATGATCTATGTTTCCTCTTCTTCGGAACATAGGTCATTGAATAAGATAGATGACCCCAATTCGATTGCTACCGAATAGATAGGATTATTGCTCGGCTGTGATTTATTCCTGACCATATATTTAAGAAAAATCTTCTTATATAATTTTTTGTCTTCACCAAATACAGTAATAGTAGCATATGACATATCCATCTGGAGGGTTCCTTTTAGTTTTTTATCACATGACCTAGACAACAACATACCGAATTTTGGAGGGATATCAACGACCACTACGTCCATCACCATATTCTTAGCTAGGATTTGTGTTAAGGAAACCACCATGTATTTGATCATGCCAAGGCATTTCACCTTTGTTGAATCGAAGGAGAACATGTCCGTATAAGGTCTTGTGACATCAAGACCTAATTGGTCCATGAAAACTTTAGGCATCAAGTTGTGAGATGCTCTAGAGTACAACATAACATTGTGCAGAATCATGTCATGGATTTTCAAGATGACATAAAAAGGAGGGGCTTGTTCATTTTCGTTGCTTTCTTCTATTCTTTGCCCAAATAGGATGGCTGGGTGATCATATTTTATGTTCAAGGTATCAGAGGTTTTTCCCATCTTAAGCATCTTGATGATCTGATTTCTGTACTCACTACTTTTTATCAATTCATTAAATGGTACTGAAATCTTTATTTTAGCCATTTCACTTTCGAAATCAAAAGAGGATTAGGTTTTCTCTACCTCTTTGGTGACTGTTTCTTTTCTTGTTAATAATTTCTTCTGAGGTTCTTCCTTCTGCTTCCCCTTTTCCACATTATCCTTTGTAGCTGAGTCTTTCACAGTAGAATCCTTAGCAGCTGAATCCTTTGCAACAAAATCGCTTTTGGGCCGACTCGAAGAAGGTCCGTTATTCTAAGTTTCTTTGGTGGGATTCCCCTTTGGAGGGTTTGGAGGTATCTTTTGATTTCAAAGGTTATATTTCCTTTGGATTTGCATGATGGTGTTTTTCAATCCAGTCTCATAGTCTTCCCTTTCTACTGATACCCTTTCTTCTTCATCTTGCAAAAATATCTCACTTGCATCCATGAAGTGGTCGTGTTCTTCTTTGGTCAAAAATAAATATGTTTATGTATCATCATAACAGTTCATGTTGTCTTCAAAATAGCCATCATAATCCTCATTCACAAAACTATTTTGAAAAGGAGGCCTTATTTGTTGTTCTCCTTGATTTCCTTGGTTTCCATGATTTGCCTGGTTTCCCTGATTTGCCTAGTTTTCTTGATTTTCTTGATATGCTTGAGCTACTTGATTTCCCTTATTTCTCGACTCTCTATGCATAATCTGAAGGATAGATGGTATTCTCATATTTCTGTGTGGGCCATCCACCTGTTCTATGGGGTTAGGCATATTTCCTAGAGCCATTCTTTCCATCATCTGCTCCATGTTTCTCATCATTGCTTCAAATCTATCCTCTGATGTTTTTGACGTCGAAGGATGTGCTCTATCCTGGGTTATGTTCGGGTCTCTGCCAGAGTTATTTTTCATCTTCCTTGAAGCCATCACTTCTACCTCTATAGCATCGGTTTTCATGTCATCCAATGTGGTAGGTCTTCTTTCTCTTAATAATAAAGTGAAGTCACTTTCAAAGGAATCAACATATTTGAGTTGAGAAACCTTAGGGGGGGTTTCACTTCATCGGGAATCACATTATACACTTTCATGAATCTAGATGAAAACTCCTACACCGCTTCATCAGGTGATCTCTTCATATTGTTGTACTGGGTAAACAACTGGAGGGGATTTTGCTTATCTCCCCATTTTGCAAGGAAGCTTGTTTCAAAGTCTTCAAAATCTGTGATACTACCTAGTGGAAGGGCTATGAACCACTTCCTCACATCTCCTGCAAGAATTTGCGTAAACAACCTCATTTTTACATCTTCAAAGTCTACTTCTTCCAAGTTTATGAAATCATTGAACCAGTCTAGATGATTCTGAGCCGATATATTACCTTCAACATCATATAGTTTGATCCTTAGGTTGTAGTCTTGAGGCAAATCATGCAATTGAGCAGGTAGTATGAGAAGAGAAAATATGGCTTCCATGGCTGTGGTGAGGGGTCGGAGAGGGCGTTGGTTTCGAGCAGGGATCACTACAGGATTTACAGAGGTAGCTAGAATCAGATCTTGGAATCTCTTTTCGTCAAAGATGGTCTCGTTAAACGAGATTTAGATTTTTTCCTGAACAAGGATTGTTCAAATCTCACATCAAACTCAAGGTCTTCAATTATAGTCACTCCATCTTTGGGAAAATACAAATATCGGTCTGGACGCATTACTGGGGTTACATTCTTTCCTTCTCTTTTACGCATGATATTTTCTGGGTCAGACACAGGGATTGCAGCTCCTGGGTCTGCGTTTCTCCTGGTATGGATTTTCTTAGGAGCTAAGATTTCTTTCTCATACAATATGGTGCAACTAGTCTCTGAGTAATGGAGTCGCCAAGGTAAAAATAATCTCAGCCAATTAGGTATTTGATCCACTGTCACCCTCAGGGATCAAACTAAATCTTTAAGTCATTTTCCCAGGGAAGAATTTTCAATTTCATCCCCAGCAGCAGCACCAGAATATAAGCACTCTGTAAATTTTGTCTGGTTGAATAGACAAATGGAAAAGGTAACTATTTCAACAAGCTTTAGAGATGAGGCACTAGCCTGCTCAACTCAGAGAGGTCTCTATCATGTCACTTGATACTTCTTTGGAATTTGGTGGCTAGATTTGGTTTGTTTTGGGGGTTTTTAATAAAGTTGTTGGCAAGGAAGGGGAGGAACACTCGGGGCTATGGAAATAAAATTCTGAAAATGAATGAAAACAATGTATCGGATGATAGAACTCTTTAGAGGATAAAGGCTAAATGAGGTGATGAATATGAGTTATTCTTGAATTTAAATAGAGTGTAGGAAGATAAAGAAAACAAATAAATGCATCAGAGCATTACTGAAATGAATTACGAATTAGTTAAGAAGGAAATCACACAATTTAAATTGCTTAAGACAAGAGAATCACAAGATGAATTATGGGCCTTTAACTCTCCAATTTAAATAGAAGAAAATGTAAATAAAATGACAAGTTACAGAAAATACATATGAAGAAGGCAAACAAAGCTCATATCACCACCCTTTAGAATCTTTTCATAGAGACTTCAAAATCTTTTACATTTATATTCAATTTAGATTCAAAAAAGTTACAAATAGAGTTTGATACAACCAAAAGGTGCTCTTGCACTTTTGCCAACATTAATTCATTCAAGTGTCCCAATATTTATACAATTCGATTACAATGTCTGAAACTGAAGCTTTTCATCTTTTTAAACTGACTAAAACTATTTTGATTGGCAGTTTTGGTATATGAACCAATTTACAATGATTAACAAAAAGAGTTTCAAAATTGAGGATCAATTTCTCTGACTCCTCGACATCCTCTGTGCCATCTGTCTCGCTCTATTCTTCTACCAGATCTACAAATTTGGTGACACCTGGGGATCACTTACTGGTTCTGGGGATATTTCACTTTGTCTTACCCAGCTGCATGATTTCCTTCCATTGCGAATCAGAAGGGATTTCATAGTCCATCATCTCTTTAATCAAAATCTCCAAGTCACTACACGTGGCATAGGACATAGTCGGTAGGCCAACTTTCATTGTTTTGGACTTATTAAAAATTTCTAAGTCTATAGCCAAATACTCTACCAGACTTGGGCCTTTCAGACTTTCTTCCATAGCTTCAAATTTAGAATGGTCCATTCTGCACTGAATGAGGAGAGAATTGTAGTATTGTTGATTGTATAATGAACCTTTTCCATCTCAAAATGGTCAGAGGACTTTGATAAAAAAAAATTCAAATGCATCCTTAAACACCTATATGCTATGCTCCATTTGCATATATTTTTTCTGGACTGATCTGAGCAGGTTGTGCTTGGCGATGATCCTCCTGGCTGAAATGATCAACGCAGTCCTGTCCTTTACCCCGATAGTTTCGAGATCAACAGTTGGCACAAAATTTAGCAAGTCAATATCATTTTGGGCCCATTCAAAGGGCTTCCTATCTAATACTTCATTAACAATAGTGCACCTACTCTGAGCCGTAGCAGCCACGCTGTCTTTGTCACTTATAAAATTAAAATAAACCTTGAATTTAGCAGCCTCTGCAGCAATAGCATCCCATATCACATGTTTCGCTCCATGTAATAGTGTTTTTCCCTTTAACCTGGTTTTCATCTTGCTCACTCTCTCTTGCAAATATTGATTATCTCTGTGGAGTTGTGCCATCTTCTCATCTTTCACTTTCATTTCTTATTTCAACTTTTCTATGACCTCTTTGAGACCCTTGATCTCCCCTGTTTTTAAGCTTAACTGGGAAATAGCTTGGACTAACCCCTCAGTTCTTGACCCAACCTCTGTATTAGCAGGTACAATGACAGCCATATCTGATGTTATTGCATGTTCTTGTGACCAATTCTCTTTCTTCTTTTCCAACTGCAAAACTTTAGCTTTGTAATTGAGTACCTCTTGTCTAAATATTTCCTTCTCCTGTTCCAAAGAAGTTAGCTCTGTTGTCTATGGATGATCTGTTGGGGACATCTTCAAATTTTTCTTTAGGCTTTGGATCATCTTATCTTTCTCATCCAGAGAATATTTTACCCCTTGAGGGCCTTCAGATTCTAACCTTTTGACCTGTTTCATTCAGGCTTTGTTGGATGCCTTTTCCTGCTTCAATTGTCCATCTAGTTTGAGTGTATGCGTTGTCAATCTTGCACCCATCAGACCTAAGCTCAAATAATCAGAATATAACATGTCCCTGGCATTCCTGTGGAACTTTACTTTGTCAGGGGCACCAATATTTTCATAGTACATTTTGATCTCAAACACCTAATCATCATCAGCCACTGCTATGTTAAACATCTTTTTTTTCACATGCTTGACTGAGAGTAAATAAGCCTTATGCCAGGAAGTATTCTCTACTTCAGGTAAAAGGTCTCTCATTTAACTATTGGCCATACTTCCCCTCACAACATACTGGCTCATTAAATCTTCCTTGGACTATTAAATTGCCCCAAGTGTCTGGCTAAATATGTGTTTCATGCTGCTAAAAACCTTTGTGCTACTTTCACTTTATGGCATGCTTCTTGTAACAACTTCTTCATTCTTGGTTTCACCTTCCACCATATCCATGCATGTTTTCCCTTTGGGCTCTTCTTCTTCCAGGTTGACTATTTGAGAGGATGATGTGATTTTCATTTTCTTGAGAGTATCTTGCTGGCTACTGGCACCCAAGGCCTATGAACTGCTCCTCTTATTATAGACACTCAATTTAGGAGCTTTGAATACCAAACCTAGGGGAAGGTTTCTATGTTGGGATCTATTGAGAGGTTGTTTCTGTATGTTTTTCTTTATCATGCTATAGAGTGACCTCCATATCTACACAGGTTTCCAGATTGGCTAGCTTATAGAATCCCTCAACCTGCTCATGTTCATAGGGGACTTGTTTGCTCGCCAATCTTCTCTTTGATATGATCTGATGTAGATCATATTTTATCCCCTGCAACTGTGTGAACCCGAATTCATTGAGTTTGGATTAGATTCGAAGAAAACAGGACTTTCTCTTTATCACAAATGGTCCACCTATGAAAGGAAACTTTAAGTTAGAAGCCTTGTGCGCTTTCAAAAAATGCTATGTCTCTGAGACGATCCTTTGTCTTATGAACTCCAAAGAAAATATTCTAGGAGTTAGAAAGACTGGTAAAAGATAAGGTCCTTCCTGATAGACATATACCCAGATCACAGTAGATTGTATGAACAACATCCAATATCCTATCTTGCTCTCTGGATTTGGTTGTAAAGAGGATTTCATTTCCTTCAGAACCCTTGGCAGATCTGAACCGAAAATAAGACTTTACACCCTGGACATAATCTTATTGATGAAAATAAGCATAGTGATCCTTTTACACTCATTCGAAATAAATGCAGTCTTAGAAAATTCAGTTTTGTTACATTTCGGAAACATTCTCAACAAGTGCGTGTAGTATCTGAAGTGTCTCAATGAATTGAAATTAACCAACTGTTTTTTCATATTGTCAGTAATAAATTTGTCAAAAATGATACAGACCGATTGACCAGACAGAAAGAAAATCAACAGAAAACCTAACATGACTTCTACCACAATCTTGTTGTTGTCCAACCCTAAAATTTGACTTAGCAGAGAACAAGCCCACTGGAATTTGATGACCATGACGCTTACACAGGCAGGTAACAACACTCTTTGAATGGTGTTCAAGATTGACAATGGTCTGCAGAAACAAGGTTTTTACTTATGGTGAACATTCTCTATAGATCTTGATAATTTTCTGTTCCTCGAAGGGCTCTGACACTGTGGGGAGGACTCTGGTATACTGAGGGTGTGCTAGAGTGATGGATTGTCTATTTCACATAAAACCCCTGACCGTAATTTATTCAAAATGACTCTTTCTTCTTGAGAATATCGCTCTGCACACCATCTGACAAATTCAGGGAAAGGAAAGACTACTTCTACGATGTAAGGGGTGATGGAGGCTTGAGCCACTTTGAGGAAAGGTATGCCCATTCCTATATTGTCTAACAAATTCGATCTAGATACAGAAACGGGAGAAACTATTATCTATGTGTCGAAAACGTCGGAGTCTCTGTCAATCAGGGCTTCTTTTCTGGAGGAGATATCTTGTTCATTCATCGATAAAACAATAGGATTATTAGCCATGGTGAAAATTTCCTATTAAGCGGAAAAAGAAGCACGAATCTGATTCAGTTCTAAGCCTAATTTTCAAATGGATGTTTTGTGCCAATTTTCGAACATTTGAATGCTTCAAAATATCATAAAATAATGTCAAGGGTCTTCTATTTTAAATATGCCCATCGACATCAGGGGTTGGAGAAAATAGATTTAGGCAGACCACTTTTTTCCCTGATGTATATCTAGAGGCACCACGTGTCCATAGATAAAACCATGACAGTTTTCCTCGGCCCTCCCTCGACTGATTATTTTTTGCATTGCTTCATTCCCCGATATGCGCCTTAGCCATTGATCTGGGCCGCTTTCAAGATCAACGGTTCGTCGAGTCCTACCTTTCGTGCCTCCGCTATACTTGTCCATACGCTGTTAGATATAGCTTGATCCTCCAAACTATCATACTTCCATAGAAATGTAGTTCTTCGCTAAAATTTTGCAACTTGGATTTCATCCGAAAATTGTTATGGTGATAACAATACTGATCAAAAATCATACAAATTGTTTGGTCCCAATTCACATAAATTGTTTGCAAGTAGAGATGTGGTGTGTCATGAGAATATAGGTAGAGTTGATACAATGAATGATGCATATGCTTGGCATAATGATAGTGATGAGCATGTAAAAATAGATCCACTGGTTAAACAGGAACATGAACAGGTACAGGTTCAAGAATGGAATGAAAGTAGTATGGAGACTCCAAGCAGTCATGATACATCAAGTGGAGAAGAGTCACCATAGAGAAGGATACAAGATGAAAGTAGTGAAGGACCAAGGAGTTTATCATGACAAACTCAACCACCTATAAGGTATAAATATTATGCATTGATGTCTCATGTAATGAATTTTGTAGAACCTGTAAACTATGATCAAGGTAAAGAACATAAAGAGTGGAGAAATGTTATGAATGATGAATATGACTCCCTTATGAAAAATAAAACATGGGAATTAGTTTAACTTCCTGAAAACAAAATCCCTATTGGAAACAAATGGTTGTATAAATATAAATTTAAAGAAGATGGTAGCATTGATAAATATAAGGCAAGATTAGTTGAAAAAGGATATTCACAAAATGAGGGAATTGATTATGAAGATACTTTTTCACCAGTAGCTAAAATGAATACAATTAGAGTATTGATTTCCTTAGCTACAAAACATGATTGGAAAATTAATCAGTTAGATGTCAAATATTCGTTTTTGAATGGTGAT
>JASDQU010505990.1:30055-42058 GCA_032191745.1 Picea mariana | reverse complement strand
CGAGGAGAGTATGAACCGTCGGATCACTCTATGTCGGGAACATATCGTGACCGTCGGATTTCCTAACTACAAATGCATACTAAAGAAACACACTTTTACCTAACGACATATTAGACCAAGTAGATCTTAACTAACTCCTAAGTGTCTAAATATCCTAACAGATTTAAGTCTCTTTCTGAATGGTTTTCTTGGTGATATGTGAAGAAAGAGTTAGATGCTACATTCCCTAAGTCGACATTTAGGTTAGATGGGGGAGGTTCTATAGATTTGAAGGGTAGATTTCTTTTAAAAAGGGGTTTATAAGGTATTTTATTTTGGTTTCCCTCCCCAACACTCCTTTTCATATCTACGATCTCGTTGGGGATTTTTTTATCATTTTTTGTAGGTTTTCTAGATCCCCTCCTTCTTTATCAGGACCTTGTTTTGTTTGTTTCCCAGGGGTCTTGTTAACAAAAGTCCTCTCTTAGGTAGAGGTTGGGTTTCCTTTTTTGTTAATGATATATGACCTTCTTTTCACCCTTTCATTTGAAATTCAATCATTTTATCTTGTTCAAAATTTTTGTCTAGAGTATGTTTGGAAGCCCTTTTTATGAACATGGAAATAGAAGTTTGGAGAGCATTAGCGTATACTTCAATTTGCAACTCCTGGGTAGGTTTAGCCTCGGGTTGGAATTTGTTCAAAATGGTGGTGAACCTTTGGTTGAAATATTTAACCTTTTCTTTTGGACTCATAGTGGCCACACAAATTTCAACCATTAAAGCTCTTTTGGTAGTTTCTTTGGCAAATTTGTCTAAGAGATCCTTTTGAAACTTTGTCCAGCTAGTTATGGAACCAACTAGTCGGTTGAAATACCAAGTAGAGGATGAATTTTCAAAGGTATAAGGAAAAATTCTGTGCACTACATCTTTTTGTTGCACATTCATCAACCTTATATCTAATATGAACTTCTTAATATGGTCCTTAGGCAATTTGGAGGTTTCGAGGTCAAATTTAGGAAGTAATTTTTCTGAAAGTCTGGGTAGGTTATGCACTTGTCCAAGGATTTCCAAAGCATATTTGGCTAGAAATGGTTGATTGTATCTAGGATGATCTTCCCTTTCTCTATTCTTATCATTATTATCCTCCATGTATTTTGAATTGGATCCTAAACGATCTTATTTATACCCTTCCTCTTCAGATTCAAGATCGTTTGGTTTAGAGTAATTATCAGTTGGTGTTTCGGGTACCAGATTAAGGGGTTGTTCGATCTCTGTGAGGGAAAAATATATCATATATTCTACCGTGTGAACAAATATATGGTCATGGGTGTCAACAACTGGTGTACTTATTTGTTTTCTTCGAGGAGGTAAAGGAGATAAAGGTAATTCTTTGATTTGCAGGGCATAATCTCTAGTGATTCTTATGAACTTATTTAACTCTTTGTGGGGAAGAGCATAAGGTATTTCAAGTTACAAATGTTCTTCCTCTTTGTGTTGAGGTGAGTTACTCCTATCAAGAGTACTCTCTATGTGTGGGTTGTCTTGAGAATGACTAGCCATGCATGTGGGTTGTTTTGAATCTATAAGCTTTGCAGAATATTTTATCATAAGCTTTGAATTTATAATATTTGCGGAATATTTCATGGTGGCTATCTCCCTTTAATCCCTTTTTTCCCTGTCTAAAGTGGCATCAATTATGGCCATACATGCTCTGATTATCTCAGTCATCTTATCATTTTTTGTGTCAAAGATCATTTCCACTGTGGTTATGAGAAGTGTGTTCTCAAGCGTGAGCTTCCTTTTCTTGATTGTTCTTCTCATCACATCTTTCATTTTCATGTCATAAGAAATTTCATGTATATCGGTGACTACATCCACTGGTTCAATAATCTGTTGATCTCCCCAGGATAGAGTACTACCTAGGCTTCTTGTTGTATAGAGATGTTCCATGCCAGGTTCCTATAATTCCTTAGCAGGGAAAATTCCTGTATGTTCTAGTGACTTGGCCTCCTGTTGGTCCTCGTTGGCCGATGGGCTCTTTATCCTAGATAAGTAGGTAGGCGAAGGATCAACATTAGCTGGGAGTTAGGCCATTGAGATGTCGATTTCTGGCTCCCCTATTCCTTCTTCTTGTTCACCTACATCCAATTCGTTCTTAGCATTGTCATCCTGAGGCTGTGTTTTCGGATGATTAAGAAAAATAGTGTCAAGAGTGTCCCTAAACTCATGGTCTCCTTCCTAGGGATGTGTGATCAAAACATCAGAAGCTGGAGCATATTTTTCCCTTGGCCCCTCCTCTTGTGTGATTGGTACTAGGGTTATGCATGAAGCTTCTCAACCTTCCTCATCGTCATATATGTTGATTAAATCTATGAGTATAGTAGGCATACTTTTCCCGCTTGATGTTCTTGCTGACCTTCATTGATCTGTAGTAGTCATCGATGATCCTGTCGGCGGTGACATAGGGTTGGGGTTTTATTGATCAGTAGTCTCCTCTGGTGGAATTGTATTTGAATTAGTTGGTTTTTCCTCCTCTCTTGCACCTACCGGGGTTATTCTCAAAGGTCCTATTAAAGGATTGAATAGGGGCTCTTCCCCTAATCTTGAAATAGATCTTTCAACTTCTTCTAGTAACAATATCCTCCTTCTTTATGCCTCGATCGCTTTTTTTGCTCAGTTTTCTTCTCTTACCCTGATATCTTCTTGAGTTTTCTGCTCTATTTTCTGAGCCTAATCATCCATAGTAATTGCTTTGAATTTGGTCATATTTGGGTTAGCCCTCCTATGAAGAACTTCCACCCAGTCCTAAGTGCCCTTGGTAAAGATCTCATCTTCAAAGCTATCATGAGCATATGGCCAGCATGATGACACCTACGACACGTGTTGGAGTAAGAGGCATTTTGGATCATGTTTGTGAAAATGGACTGTGGGGAAACGATACTCAAGCTGGCTCAACCCCTCTTGTTTAGCATGTGCAGTGTCTTTTACCATGTAAAACCCTATATGAAAACCATAGGGTATGAAATCTCTCTTCTTGTCCTTTACCAAAGAGGAATTATAGCCTTGCAGCATGGTCTAGTAAAAAAATTCTCCCAAAATGAGATGGTCTAGGACATGAATGTGGAGTAAGTGTGGTGCGCTAGTAGCCCCGAACATTCTAATATAGGTGTTAGTTTCATAAAAATACCAGTGGCCTACTTTTGAAAACATTTGTTTGGTTGTCACTGAAAGACTTGGGCATTATTTTCTAAATATGATGAAGTGCACTCGGGCTATGAGCTCATCACATATCAAGGCGTAAAATTTCTTGTACCTATTCTCTCACAGAATGTTGAAGTAAACATGCACGGGTAACTCAGCAACATGCCAGCCTAAATTCATACCTGCGAAAAAATGTTTCGTTCACTAATCACGTCCAAAAGGTATGATTCCATGTGGAAAGTTGGTGTTTCTCCATCCTTTGGTGTCTGAGCCTATAGGATGTTGGTGCTTAAGTGTTTGGAAATGATGGCTCCCTAGTTGAAACTGCTTCTGGAGATTACCATGGTATATTCCAAGGGAATCCACACTTATGAAAACTTGGAGTAATATTTTTCCCCATATAATCTACAGATTAAAGCCATTAAATAAATATAAGGCTCTCTTACGTTTACCATGTTGTACCAAACATTTCTCTTGTTTCTGAACATCTTGTCTTCTTTCCACCATGAGGCTAGTAACCAGATATTGTCATGGAACTCATAAAATTTGACCACAAACTCTGTATTTAGTCTTTCCTGTGGGTCTCTGAGCTTGTAGTATTTTTGGACCTCTACTGGAAGAAAAAAACCAACACATTCTCCGTCTTCATTATTGACTATTCATTTCATCTTGTTTGTGTGTTCAATTATCCATCCTAGGGTTTCAATGCAGGGTAAAACTAGGGTCCGACAGGCTACCATATGTAGGTATGATCACTTAATGTTTGGGAATACCTAGTCATCCAAAATCCTAACGTTCAGGTTTCTATGGGATATAAACTCCGGATAATCTTCATGGTTGATTTTTTAAAACAAATATCCCCAATGTGGGAGAATTACTTTAGATCCATTGATCTCCTCTATGTCGTCAAACATCAGAGGTTGGGAAAACTTCTTTTTGGTAGCAGTGCGGATAATTGATTATGTCTTTGAGACAAAATAAAGATCCCTTGCAGCGCCTGTTGTAGACCCTTAGCCGACATCTTGCTTCCTTCATTTTGGGCATTCTTGGTGAGTTCCTGGCAATTGGATTTCTTGGAGGCATTTTCCTGTAGAAAAATAAAAGATTATAGTGATTTGCCAGCCAACCATGGCAATTGTTATTGATGCAATCGTAAGTGTAGAACTAATAAAGACAATGATTATCTCTTTCTCGCAAGACATTAACCTCGTTTTACTGGTAATCAAATTTATAGAGTGGGTTGTAACCTCCTTGATGTTTTCTCTTGCTTCTTCATCTACTTCGGGAGGTAAGTGATTTGCAAACAGAATTCCATGTTTGGGCATAAAAATTGTAAATTTAAACAAAAAACATACTTACCTTGTTGCTTCAAGTCTTAAATTCAGAAGTGTAAATGAAGTATGCACAATCTACCACATAATTTTCATCATGCTTAGGATTAAATGAAACATCGGCTAGCAGTGGAGGAGTGGATTATTTTATAGTTCAATGGCGAATTCAAATTTCAACATTTTATCGATGTGTAGGATTTTGGTGTATGTTTCACTCATCTCAGCTGGAGGTGTCCCATCAAATTACCAAGCCTTTAAGAAACTAGTATGATTGGTATTGGGGATAAGTAGAATCACGGATCAACTAGGGTTGTCGGCGTCAGCAGGTAAAGGTTTGAACTAAAACTAGGAGTCCAGTGTCCAAGCAATCAGTCGATAGTTGATGAGTGTATCAACATCGGTGGATTATCTTTGACATTATTTCCTTGGTGCCTCTAGGAACAATTTATGATGCTGACCCAAAACTGCCCCACGATGCTGATGTGGGAGTATAGATATGACATGGGAGACATCAAAATATGACATGGATAATGCCTAAGAAATACGGACTGTATATGCAGAAAACACACGGCAGTTTATTTGACCTATAGGGTGTGAGGAGAGTTTATTTTCGACGTTGGGGATTTTCTTTTTGAAACAAGTTAACATTTCATTTCCCCTCTTCACTGATGCCAATGGTATATTGACGATCAGTGATCATCGATTGTGGTTTCATATGTCGACGGTTTAAATTTTTGGTTCGTCGATGTCGATGGTATATGAACGATTTTGAGAAAACATAATGCAAGCCAAAGTCAGGGATCAGCGCACCCTTCCTCCCATTTCTCTGATGTTGATGCTGCATCGGCGATCGAAGATCAGAAATTATCATTGTTATGTGGGCATTTTTCCTTTCGAATTTCACCGATACTTATGATAGGCATGTGGCTCAAATTTTTAGTTGCATACACTTAGTCTAAATGCCAAGTTTTACTTAGAGAAAAGGTCAATCTATTTAGTAATTCCAAACCAAACCGAATGTGATTGATGATAAAACATAAAACATAAAACCCATCAATCCCCACACAACTAACTAAATTCAGAAAACACAAAGTGGTGCCTAAAAGGAAAATTCACAAAAAAAAAATTAGGGTGTGTTGATTGCTCAACACCACCCAATCAAATTGTGGAATAGAAATAGTAGATAGTGAACCTTTTGTTTCTTCTTCTTTCCTTGAAAGGGAATCTACCATAACGTTATGTTTTCCCCTTTTGTAGATAATTTCAAATCCATAACCTAGCATCTTTGTTTCTCTTATAAATAAAATCATTGCTCCAAGAAGTACTTCAAACCATCATGATCTATGTTTACTTTGAAGTGTCTTCCTATTAGGTAAGGGTGCCATTTCTTAACTGCATGTAGTATGGCCAACATTTATTTTTCATAAATGGTTTTGAGTAAGATTTTTCCTTTAAGTTGGTTTCTTTCAAAGGAAAGGGGCCTTCCTTATTGCACTAAAACTACACCAATTTCATGGCCCGATGCATCACGCTCCACAATAAATTCTTTTGTGAAGTCAAGTGTGGCCAAGACACGAGTTGTACACATATCCTCCTTAAGTTTTTTAAAATATTTGGTTGCTACTTGAGTCCAAGAAAATTATTCTTTCCTTAATAATGTTGTTATATGTAAGACCCTTTCCCCCCCAGTTTGTAAATATAATTATTATCATGACCAAAAACATAAACATACATGTTATGTGATCATTGAAAGACAATAGACCCTTGATAAATTATGTAATGTAAATATTTGGTTATTAATGCAATAGGGAGATGTTGAACTATTGATGAAGGGATGTACTTCATAGGTTACAATGTCATGAGAGGAATGGTGCAAGAGGGAAGATATTACTAGTTGAAATGATCCATCCAGGAAGTACCCTATCAATTTAAAACAATGCAGACCCTGGACTGTCCCCAAGACCCAAAAAATTGATTACCAGTCAGGCTGGTAGTTGGGTAGTATCTTTCGAGAATCAATGAAGGATGGGTAGAGTCCTCATTGAGAAGCTTCTGACATGACCCATGAGGTCTTGGAGAAGAATACACGAAAATAAAGGAAGGAGGATAGTAGGAAGGGCAGAAACAGATAAAGACACATGGTTGGGGGAATCTTGATCACTCAAGAGGGTAGAGGAGATAATTCTCTGGTGCAATGAAAAGATAAGTGCAGAGGTAATAGATTCTCCATGGAAACTTGCTGAAAAAACCATATATCCTCTCATGGAATCATACCCTGGCTTAAGGGTGGTTGGATATAATGGTGATTAGTGCATATTTTCCTATGGTTGGGTGGAGAGTAGCACACCCTTTAGTAGTTTCCAACATCTTCTAAATTTTAGATGAGTAACTTGTTTTGATTTTTGTGCATTGAATTGAATATGTATGTAGTTCAATTTTGTGCATGGTGACTTTTGGAATACCTTAGTTGTGAGTTTATTGTGTATTCCTAGAGATATCCTCTTATTTGAATTAAATATATCTACATGAAATTCATGTTTCCTTGATTACAGACGATATTTGTCTTTAGTAAAATAGCTACAAATATTTACCTATGATAATCTTGTGTAATAGGTAACTCTGGAAGAGTACAAATTTACTTAGTCATTGAGTATGAAAATAATTTGAATCTCTATTATGTTATAAGTTGAAAAATGAATCAGTATCCATGATTATTATATTTATTGTTGTGATTATTTATATAAATGTGTACATATATTTATGCACTTGTATGTCGCAGTGTTTGAATCCCTGCAACAAAGGAACCTTGTGGGATAACATAAAACATAGGTACCCTATGTAGGAAATGGAGTTTCTGGGCCAAGGTGAGAGCTCTTAGAAACTTGTTAAGCCTTGGAAAAGACTCAAAGAAAACCTTTTTGAAATTGACAAAGTCCTTAACCAGACTGATAATCCAGAGAACACTCTTTTTTTCCTCGGAGGATTGTGGTTGTCGATTTGGCACGACGATTAGATATGGACCCTCGATAAGTGTAGGAGCAGGATTAAATCTTGGTCGTTGATCTGGAAATACATTGAATATACCAACATTGGATCTAGATACCATTACATCGGTGCAAAATCCATTGAAAAGAGTTGGTTGAAGTTTACTTTTGAAGGAAACTACCAAATGGTCATAGAAAAACTTCAAAGGAGGAAATCGAAAGGGATATGAACCGTTGATCTATCGTGAATGGACTAACTCTAAAATGGATTTGGACCATTTATTTATTGTGAATTGAGTAACTTTGAAAGGGATTTGGACTGTTGATATGTCATGAACGAAGGAAATCAGAAAGGGATCTGGAACATTGATCTTCCATGAATGGAGGAACTCTCAAAGGGATCTAGACCGTTGATTTGTCATGAACAGAGGAACTTTGAGAGGAGATATGGATTATTGACCAAAACCTAAGCTAGATATGATCCTATTCATTCATCGAAGTAAGATATGATGCATGGAGATTTTGTATTCTAAGTCAATGATAGTTGTGGATCTATCGGAGTTTTGAACTATGAGGTGATCTCGACCATTATTTATACTTTGTAGAAAGAGCGGTGAGGATTTTTGCATGGAGGAAAACACATATTTAAGGATAATATGTGTCAGTACCTAATTTTTCAAAGGGTCGAGGATGGGCCCCCTATTCGTCTCTGGTCTTTTAAAGGCCTCCTAAATCATCAATCATTGGATTTGCGGGTGGATAGATCTCTATCATTAGTCAGAGTAGTCCATGGTTAGGTTGGTATGAGACTTTGAATCTGACCAGAGTCATTGATCCATCATAGCATGGAGGTAGCATATCTACCACCGTTGGATCTAGTTGTCATTATGTTGAGGTGAAATTCATTGAAAAGAGTTCATCGGAGTTGACTTTCAGAGGAAAATCTTGAACAGTCACAAAACAACTCTAAAGGAGGAACTCTGAAAGGGGATCTATATTTTTTATCTATCATGAATGGAGGAACTCTAAAAGGAGATATAGACCATTGACTAGTGTATGGGAAATATCAAGTTTTAGTCATCGATTTGTTGTGGGTCGTACTAGTTCCCGTGGTAAGTAATGGAAAGGGGGATTGACGTCACCCAACCAATGTACAATGGATAGGTGTCAACACCTGGATGGGTGAACTAAGTTTTCAATGATGAAGTGTATGCAACGTCAGATCATGTGGGTGATCCACATGTCAAGTAATGACTACACCACTTGTCATGGATATTTGGCACCTTGAGGGACATTCTTTAATGTGTTATGGGTTCCATGTGTCATGATATGTGGCAGGATGTAGCAGTGCCAGTGTGTTCAGAAGATGACACATGTCATCCTCTAATTTGTAGAAAGAACCAAGTATGATTCCACATCATATTAATTCTAAAAATGGATGGTGTTGATCTACTGGCATGTGAGATTTAATATCAATGATAGATTGTCTTAGGTTCCATTATAGCGAGTAAACGGAAGTGGTGACACCTTGATGACATGGTTTTCAAACTCAACAACCCATGTGTATAGAGAAGTGACAGGTGTCACTAAGTGATTGGTCAACCAGATAAGAGTGGGTCTTGTTAGGCGATGGGGTCCTCTGGACCTTCGTTTTATGTCTGGTCGTTGGATATAGGGTCTAGTCAATCTGGACCATTGATGTCTAATGGGTTGGAACGTTGGACTTGTGAATAGGTGTTGACCTTTTTGGAGTTGACTCTAAAGATTTTGATGCATGACTCTGAAGAGTTCAGAGTACACCTTCGAAGAGCTCGGAGCATGACACTGAAAGCTAATCTGGGCCATCGGTCGGTGTAATGGCTACACATGATCTCAGTTGTTGATATTGTCGGGTCTCACAAGAATCCAGGGAAGAAACTGAAGTAGGTCGTATGTTAACCATCACAGAAGTGGAGAACTCCAAATGGAACCTAGTCGTTTATTTGGAGGAACAGATAGATCAAGGATTTGGTGGGCTAGATGGAATATGCCACGATAGCACCATGTTGGATGACCCATGTGGTAGTAGTCATGTGGACACCATGTGGAAATAAGGTGATGTATGATTCAAGAAAGTCTAATAAACTTTGTGAAGCCATAATTTTGATACAGAGCTTTATTTTGAGCATGACGACAGTCATTGGAAAGCTCTTGATGAGCAGAAAATGATAGTTCCCTCAAGAAGACGTTTCAAGATGATTGAGGAAAAGAGAAATTTTATCTGATTCCCTTAAAATGTACTTACAGAATCAGTGGTCTTACATTAGAGGTTCTACTATTTGACCATAGTTCTTGACAAACTTTCAGTAATATCCTATCAATCCTAAGAATCCTCTAGGTTTCTTCAAGGTTTTGAGAATTGGTCATTCCCCCATAGCTTTAATTTTTTTAGGGTCCACTTTTACACCTTCATGACATACAATATGACCCAAATATTCGACTTGTTTAACTCCAAAGGCACACTTGAAAGGCTTTTCATAAAATTGTTGGTCTTCCAATACTTGTAATACTCATCAATTTGTTGTACATGCTCTTCCCAAGATTTGTTGTAGAATAGTATGTCATCAAAAAATACTAACACAATTTTTCTAAGGAAGGGCTTGAAGTTATAATTCATCAACCTTTGAACTTTTGAGGGTACATTGGTAAGTCCAAATGGAATAACCAAAAACTCATAATGACCTTCATGTGTTATAAAAGTTGTTTTGGCATTGTCTTCTTGCCTCATTCTGATTTGATTATATCCCGAACAAAGATCCAAGTTAGTAAAGAAAATTTCTCCATGCAATTCATCTAATAATTAATCAATGATAGGAATAGGAAACTTATCTTTGATGGTAATTTTGTTGATTTGTCTATAATATAGATTCATATTCCATGAACCATCTTTTTTTGTAACCATCACCGTTAGTGAAGAGAAAAAACTTTGTCTAGGTTGAATGATGTTGACCTCTAACATTTCATGGATTATATGGTCAATCTCACTTCTTTGTGAATATGGATATCATAAGTCCTAATGTTAGGTGGTACACTTCTTGGTTGCAAATGAATAGCATGGTCATGATCTCAAGTAGGAGGAAGACCCTTAGTCATTTTTCCAAATATCTCAAGATGATTGTTGATAACTATTTGGAGATCCAATGGAGCAAAGGATATATATGTTTGAACATCTAGTGAGCACAATTTTTAAATTACACCATGGTGTACTTTTTTGAGTAATTTTGTCATTATATTAGAGCATCACCTTAGTGGGTTTCCCTCCGATACCTTTACGCTCAATTTCCTTTCCTTCTAAGGAAAATCTCATGAAAAGATATTGAAAATTAAGGGCCATTGTTCCCAATGATTGTAACATTTGGACCCCTAATACAACATCAACACCACCCATTTGCATGGAAATCATGGGACTATCTAAAAAATACTCCCACATATTGAGCTTAATACTATGGCACTTCTCAGAACAATTTATGGTACCTCCATCTGTAATAATTACTTGAAACTCTGGTAATGGAAAAAGAAAGCAATTGAGATCTTTTGCTAGTTTTTAATTGGTGAAGTTATGGGTACTACCAGAATTAATCAACATTATTACCTTTATCTTTTTGATGTATCCTTGTATCTTGAGGGTTTGTGGAGTATTTATGATGGCCAATGCATGACAAGATATCATTGCATTAGTCTCTTCTAGATCTAGATATTGTGATGGTTTGAATTCTTCATCTTCTTCCTCTTCAAAATATATGTAGAATAATTTCTTCTCATCACATTTATTCCCATTACTGTAGTTGTTGTCACATATGAAACATAGCCATTTTTTTCTTATTTAATCCATTTGGTGAGGTATCAACCTTGTCGGTTGAGTGAGGTTAGGAGAGGGAAGATGGTTCTATCCATAGTTGCTAGTGGCCCCCCTTCTAGTAGCCATATTTTGTTTTCCACTTTCCTTTCCATAATGAAATATTCCTCTAGGGATTTAGGTTTGAAAAGATGCACCTCATGTTGAATGTTATCCTTTAAATTTCCCATAAAGAGATATAACAAATTATCCTCGGGAATCTTCTTTACCCTAAGACTAAGATTTTGCAATTGTTAAATGTGCTCTATAATTGGACCCTTTTTCCAAAGATTTATCAATTGAGTAAAGAATGCATTTCTCTTAATATCCCCATAATGTGATATCAATTCATCCATAAACATGGGCCAAGAGATAATAGAATTATTTTCTCTTTCACAAATCCATTGATACCAAACAAATTGATCATTTTCTAAATACAACGATTCAATAGGTACCTTTTGTAATCTTGGAACTTGGTGTATATAAAAGTCAAAAACCCTATCTTCCATAGGCTATATATTTGAAAGTATAATGAACCAGAACATGGAATTTTTACCATATGTACTTGGATACATATCCTAAGTAACCTCTAAAATTTTTTTTCTGAGGCATCCCAAAAAAACAAATTATAGAG